>CAUYRT010095577.1:0-81302 GCA_963574885.1 Lepilemur ruficaudatus
AAGAAGCAACGGTGATATAGCACCTCTTGTATTTTCCCGGATGGAGCTGAAACCCGTTCTACTAAGTGAAGTATCACAAGAATGGATGGACAGGCACCACATGTACTCACCAGCCAATTGGTATTAGCTGATCAACACCTAAGTGGACACACAGGAACATTTATTGAGTGTCGAGCAGTTGGGAGGGGGGAGGAGGGCATGGGTATATACATACATAATGAGTACGATGTGCACCGTCTGGGGGATGGTCAGGCTTGAGGCTCTGACTGGAGTGAGGAGGGGGGCAAGGGCAATGTACGTAACCTTAACATTTGTACCCCCATAATATGCTGCAATAAAAAGAAAATAAATAAATAAATAAAATAAAATAAAAAAAAAAACAAATTCAGATTTCCTCAGTAGTCTCCAATGCCCCTTACGTGTTGGATTATTTGAATTTTCATAAATGGCATTTCATGGTTGTGTCTCTTTCGTCCGTCTGCATCTAGAACAGTCGCCTTCATTATTAACTTTCCTTTTGTTGTTGAAATAACCTGGACACTCGTGCTGTGCAGTTGTACATTCTGGATTTATCTGATTCTTTTCTGTTTTTTCATTTAACTTTTTCCTCTAGCTCTGTGTTTCCTGTAAATGGAAAGTTACATCTAAAAGCTCAATTAGATTCAGGTTCAAATTTTGGCAAGACTGCTTAGTTGATGCTCTGTACTTCTTATGTTCATGGTATTAGGAGGCTGTAATGTCAGCAGTCCTGATTTTAGTGGTCCTGGGACCAACCAGATGTGCTCCTTAGCATCTTCCTAATGAGTTAGCATCCATTTGTGATAGCTGTCCTGAATCACTGGAAATTGCAAATGCCGTTTTTCTGATTCTTTTATTCCTTCTAAATTTAGTAGCTGGAATTACACTATGATGAAGAACTTGCCCTCATGACTAGGACTGTTCGGTTACCTTAAAATACAGTGGGAAATATGGGACATATTTGATTATTGATTTTTGAAGTAAGGGCTTAATGCCATGCCTACTTCAATTGTAAACTTCCAGTGAATTTTTTAATTGGCATTTATATTGAATTTGTAAATAATCCATGTGAATTTATTCTATTGAATTATATTTTATAAATCATAAAATTTACTCGTTTTTAGTGTACTGTTCAGTGATTTTCAGGAACTTTACCAAGTGGTACAACCAGCACTATACAACATTTTTATCCCCCCAGTAAGATCCTACTTGATCATTTACAGTTGATTCCCATTCCCACCCCCAGCTTCAGGCGACCACGAATCTACTTTCCGTCTTTGTAAATTTGCCTTTTCTGGACATTTTGTATAAATGGAATCACACAATATGTGACCCGATGTCTGGCTTCTCTGTTCAGCATAATGTCTTTGCAGTTCATCCATGATGTAGTTCATTCGTTTCTATTGACATTTTAAAATATTATCATTGACCAACTATAAAACCTGCACAACAGCATAACATTCATTCTCTTTGAACATATGTGGAGCATTCTTTAGGACAGACCATATGTGAGGCCACAAAACAAAGTCTTAATAAACTTAACAAGATTGAGATTATACAGCGTGTGTTCTCTGACCACAATGGAGTTAAATTAGAAATCAGCAATGGAAGGAATTTTGGGGAATCTGAAAACATTTCTAAATAATCAACTAATTAATAAACAACACATTTCTAAATAACACTTGGGTTAAAGAAGAAATTATAAGGGAAGTCAGATAATATTTTGATCTGAATAAAATAAGAGGAAAGTATATCCATATGTATGAGATGCAGGTAAAGAGGTGCTCAGAGGGAAATTTATATCTTTAATTGCCTGTGTTAGAAAATAAGAAAGACTTCAAATCAGTAATCTAAACTTTGTACCTTAAAATCTAGAAAAAGAAAAAAAAAAAAAAACTAAGCCAAAGACAAACTGAAGGAAGGGAATTAAGATTAGAATAAAAATTAATGAACCCCAAACAGAAAAATGGTGAAAAAAAAATCAACAAAACCAAAAACTGATTTTTGAAAAGGTAAATGGAATTGATAAACTGTTAGCTAGGCTAACCAAAAATAAAGGAAAAAACATAGTTCATGAAAATTAAGAATGAAAGAGAGGATGCTACCACTGACTTCTCAAAAATTACAAAAAGGATGATGATAAGGGAATATTATGAACAACCTTATGCCAGCAAACTCAGCAACTTGAGTAAAATGGACAAATTCCTAGAAAGTCGCAAGTTACCAAAACCAACACAAGAAGAAATATTTTTATTTTATGTAAGAAATATTATTGAGTATTCCTCTAACAAGTAAATAAATTGAATTAATAATTAAAAATCTTCTCACAACAGAAAACCTAGACCTAGATAGCTTCACTGGTGAATTTTGTCAAACAGTTAGAGGAAATAATACCCATACTTCATAAACTCTTTGGAACAAGTAAGAGGAAGGAACGCTTCCCAACTCCTCCTGTGGGGCCAGTATCACCCTCATATCAAGGACAGAAAAGACATCACAGGAAAACTATAGACCAGTAAATATCCCTCATGAATACACACAAAATTTCTTTAAAAGATGTTAGTGAACTAAATTTTTTAAATTTTTTTTATTTATTGAAGTATAATTTACATATCATGTTTTTACTCCATTTTACGTGTATAATTAAATGATTATTAGTAAATTTACCAAGTTGTACAGCTATTCACATAAATCAGTTTTAGAGGATTTCTCCCCCCTATTGAGACCCCTACATTTCCCCCTTCACCAACTACATTTCAAGCATGTCCCTCCATATACAAGAGATTATACACCATAGCCTTTTGGTATTTATCCTAGGAATGCAAGGCTGATTTACCCTCCAGAAATTAATGTTATATACCTTATTGATAGAATAAAGGACAAAAATCATGTTATATCATTGCAGTAGATGCAGAAACATTTTTGACAGAATCCAACACCCGTTCATGATAAAACTGACAAAGGTGGTCTGCGAAAAAGCAACAGCCAACAGAATATTTAATAGTGAAAGACTGAATACTTTCTTCCTAAGATTGGGAACAAGGCAAGGATATCTGTGCTTTCCCCTTTTATTCAACCTAATACTGTAGTTCTAGCCATTGCAGTCAAGCAAAGAAAAAAAGGCAATAGTATTTTTTACTATTAAATATTTTTCCTTATTTTTTTCTCCTTATGGGATTGTAATTTAACTTCTTATCCTTTTTTCTTTTATTCTTTGCCTTTCAAAATTAACATTATAGAATTTTAATTTAACTTTTATTAGTATTATTCTCACATTCTCTTACATGGTAGATAGTATTCCTTTTTTCCCTTTATAATGTTGTTTCCAATGATATTCTATCATTACTTAATTACTTTATTGTATAATATACATAAAATACTTTCAAAAATAACAAGACCAATATTACTACATAGAATGACAGCTGGATAAAGTTTACATTTTCTGTTTTAGCTACAATTTTCTTAGAAAGTACCCTTTGAGTATAAACAGTCAAATTTTGTGTTGTAAAATAATTTGATAGAGATTTTTTTGATGTGTGGTTATTATACCAATTAGGTGTGCATATTTTAATTAAGTTTCAAATTTTAGAAATTGTTTTTCTTTTTTCTTTTGACTTTTCTTTTTGAACAGGTGAGATGTTTACAGGGTTTGCAACTCAGAACTACTGTGCACTGAGGTGCATTGCAGGGGGTCTTGCCTCTGTCTCTGCCTCTTCACTGTCCTTTTTCCTCCACGTGACGGCTCCCACAAGTCACTCCACATCAGTACACAGAGATCTTCCTCATTGCTTTTCTTTAAAAAACAAGCATATAATTCTTCAATGTGTGGAAGTGTCATAGTATTTTGAAGCAGCCCCCTACTGATGGACTTTTGGGTTCAATCTTTAAATGCCACGGAAAATAACCATGTGTTTATGTTATTTGTATTTTGCCAGTGTATATTTGGGTAGAGTCCTCGGTGTAGGTGCCAATGTAAATGCATTTGTGGTTTTGCCAGCTCTCCCCACCTCTTCTTCTGGGGGTGTGTTACTTGTATTCCCTCCAGCAACGTAGGAGAGTGTCTATGTCACCACCATCTTGGCAATATTGTCAAACATTTGGATTTTTTCCAATTTTATAGGTGAGAAAGGGTTTCTCATTGTCACTTTAATTTGTTTTTCTTTTGTTATGAGTGAAATAGAGCATATTTTCATTTATTTAATGTTTGTTTACATTTAATTTTTGGTAACCCATCTGTTGGCCCATTTTTAAATTAGATCTTTGTTCTCTATCTTTTGCTTCTCCTCCATCTTCTCTTGGCTTTTTATACAAGAGTTGAATGCTCGAAGGCTGGGAGCTGTGTGCCTCTCTGCTGTGCTCACTAGCAGAAAGCTCCTCAAGAGAAATTAAATCCAGGACTGTGCCCGTCTTAGTCCTTCAGGCTGCTGTAGCAGAATACCACAGCCTGGGTGGCCTATAAACTATAGGAATTTATTTCTCACAGTTCTGGAGGCTGAAAGTCTAAGATCAACATGCCAGTTGATTCAGTGTCCAGTTAGGGCCTGGTTCCTGGTTCATAGACAGCACCTTCTTGCTGTGTTCTCACATGGCAGAAGGGTCAAGACAGCTCTCTGGGGATTCTTTTATAAGGGCCCTAATCTCCTCCCTGCAGCTCCCTCCTAATCCCATCACATCGGATGTTGGGGTTTCAGCGCATGCATGTGGACGGCACAAACGTGCCATCTGCGGTAGTGCCCAGATGAATATTACGAAGCCTGTGCAGTATCTAGTAGTGTGCTGCACCCTTAAACTTTTATGCCTGTATTACCTTCTGAATCTATTATAATGTCTGCCTTCAGAGCATCAGAATTTTAACAATCATTCAGTCCTAACCCTCTTATTTTTATAGATGAGGAAGCTAGCTTTGCATTCTTGAATTATAGATTGATAGGCAAAACTTTATTATTTGTCAGGTGAAAAAGTAAAGGGCCAGATGGATGCCTCTCTGTATAGGAAGTAAGAGTGGTGGTTCTTTAGTAGGGAGAGACTAGAATTTTTAAATCATAACTCATGAGTTTCGAATCCTGGAAATGTGACCATCTTTGGGCCTGAGACTCTTCCATAGCCTTACAGATGTTCTTGATGTTCTTTATGCAAGCCCAGATTTAAAAGTAAATGAAAACATTCTTCTTCCTAATGCCTAAATTTGATTTGAAGATTTTGGGGGATGAGTAAAACAGTATGATTTATATGCAGATTTTTTTTGTATTTCATGGGTTTTGTACATATAATCCTTAAAGTTATTTTTGTAGTTTATAATCATTGGTGTTTACTTTGCCTATTATGACACTCATAAAATATTTCTTGAAAGCATGAATAGTCATTGTAATTTTATCTTTTTTTCCTAGAGGTTCATGTGTCACACAATTAGGCCTTCTGGAAAGCATACACAGAATGTTTAGGAGGGAGGACCCGCTTTTAAGTGTCACTCGCCAAGCATTTGTAGATCGTGTTCTCCTCACTCTGCTGTGGCACTGTAGCCTGGATACCTTGAGAGAATTCTTCAGCAGAATTGTGGTGGATGCCATTGATGTGTTGAAGTCCAGGTTTACAAAGGTATCATATATCCAATGAATTAAATACTAATGAGAATTTACCGATCTCTAATGACCAGCGTCATTAGAAGCTGCCATGTGCTCAGCTGAGTGGTGTCTGTTGTTCGTGGAGCATTCCCTCTACTCTTGATGACAGTATGTGGCCACATGGGGTCTGCATTTGTTTCCTGCGGCTGCTATAATAGCGCCCCACACACTTGGAGGCCTAGAGCAGTAGAAATGTATTCTCTCACAGTTCTGGAGGTCACATGTCCAAAATCAGTTTCACTGGGCCAAAACCACAGTGTTGCCAGGGGCCATGCTCACTCTGGGAACTCCAGGGGAAAAGCTTTTCCTTGCCTCTTCCAGCTTGTGGTGGCTGCCAGTATCCCTCAGGTCTCTGCCTCTGTTGTCACAGTCCTTTTCCTGTCTGTCTGATCTCCTTCTACATCTCTCCTATAAGGTTGCATGTGATTTCATTCAAAAACCACCTGAATGATCCAAAATAATCTCCCATCTCAAGGTCCTCAAATAAATCATGTCTGCAAAGCCCTCTTTTGCCACTTGAGGAAGTTACAGTCAAGGTTCCAGGGGTTAGGACATCTTTCAGATATCTTTTGTTGGGTGAAGACTTGGAGCGTCATACAGCCTCCCTAAGAATCATATTGGGAAAGATTGTGAATACGCAAATGGCACATTATTAATGTAGCCTTCGAAATAGTTAAAAATTTTGTGTTTTACTATGTTGGATTTTCACCTGCTGTTTCCATATCTCCAATCAGATTGTGCAAACACTGTATACCCTGGCCTTGCTATCTGGACGCAGTGTGTTACTTCCTACTCACCCAATATAACACATTAGTGCTTATATCCACATTCTAGACCCTGGACAACTGGGTGCTCTCTTATTGAAGTGCTTTAACATTTTTGACTTTTAAAGGTATTTCTATGTAAGGTATTAATATATTAAGTATTAAATTGGATGTGAATTTCAATAACATATTTTTCATGTTTAATAAGACTAAAGATAATTGTTTTTTATCTCTCCTAAGCTAAATGAATCTACTTTTGATACTCAAATCACCAAGAAGATAGGCTACTATAAAATGCTAGATGTAATGTATTCTCGTCTTCCAAAAGATGATGTTCACTCTAAGGAATCTAAAATTAATCAAGTTTTCCATGGGTCATGTATTACAGAAGGAAATGAACTTACAAAGACACTGATTAAGTAAGATTTTACTTATTTTGGGTTTTATTTGATTTGTTAAAGTTTTTGGTACATATTTTTATGCATGTATGTAATATGAATAAATGTTTGTTTTATCTAAATACTAACTTTTATAGTTTTCTTGTGTACAAACTACCGAGGTGGACTTTAATTTAGTGTGTTACTGGATTATAGACATTTTTTCTTGTACTCATCTTTTCTAAAGAATAAAACTTTTTTTTCTTTTACTGTTTTTTCTTTATTGCCATTTCCCCCCCTGCATAGCTTGATATATTTTTAAGTGCTGTGATTTAAAGTAAGAAAGGATTTAGGGTATTTTATTTTTTTCTGACTATCATTTGAAATTAAAGGAGTAGTGAATATTTTTTACAGACATTCTATAAAATACAAAGCAATCAAATATATCTTCTCTAGAACTAGTCTTCTAATGAAGTTTTTCTCCAAGTAAATGTTGAACACAGACTTTGTGGTGTCTCATTTTGCATCTCCGAACTCATCATTACTCTCCTCCTACCTTATCTTACTCCATATCTTACCTCCTCAGTGAATGACATCACCATCCACTTATTTGCACAAACAAGAGACTTGAGAGACTTATTCTTCCCACTCTCCATCCACACCCTGTCACCAAATAGATCTGGCTGATTTTATCTTTTCAGTATTCCTGAACTCCATTCCCCTTTATTTGGCCTTGTTTTAGTGTCTGGACTTCTTTGGCGAGCCATTGCCATTGTTTCTTTGTAACTATTCTCCCTGCTCCTAGGCTTGTGTGTCTCTGTTCTGTCTGCACTGCTGCCAGAATGTCAGTTACAGCAGGAATGTGAGCCTGATTGTTTCATTTCTCTGCCTAAAACCCATCAGTGGCACCTGGTCTTTAGGAGCAGGCGTTGGCAAACTTTTTCTGTAAAGGACCAGATAGTAAACACCTCTGGCTTTGTGGGCCAGATAGTATGTTGCATCTATCATCTACACAGTACTGCAGAAGCAGCGGCCACGTCCTGCAGGCTCATGTCCACACTCCTTAGCACACATTTTTCCTTTGGCTAACTTATATTTCAAAACTCAGCTCAGGTACTTTCTCTTAGATCTTTTTGCTAGGTCCTCACACTGGGCTGCTGTCTGTCCTCCCTGCTTCCCTGTTTCTTTACTTACCGCTGTTGCTGTGGTGACCTTGTGAGATCCATGCAGGCTGCCTTTGCTGTGAGATGTGATGTGCTCATCTTCATATTCCCAGTGCCCAGTACTGTGCCTGGCACAAACCTGACACTCAGAAAGATGATCTGCGTCAAATCCTATTGTCTGGCATCGAAGGGCTTGAGCAGCGATCTCCGTGTTATGTGCATTGATTGTAACCTGGCTGTACTCTGCAGGTTGTGCCATGATGCATATACAGAGAACATGGCTGGAGAGAATCAGCTGCTGGGGAGGAGGAGACTTTATCACTGTGCTGCATACAACTGTGCCATCTCTGTCATCTGCTGTGTTTTCAGTGAGCTAAAATTTTACCAAGGTTTTCTCTTCAGTGAAAAACCAGAAAAGGTAGGCCTCTCCTGAGGTATTCACTATTACTTTCATTGTAGGATTTCAAAGATTATATTCTATCAAAGTGTATTATAATTTGTACCTTCTTATGATAGTAAAGATGTGGTTCTTTTGGTTCTGCAGGTATATTTTAAAGCCAAAGTGCTTCTCCATGAGTTACTAAGTAGGATCAATTCTATAGTCCATCTGTTAGTTATACCATTTAAATATTGTTGTGTGATTCTTTGGATTTACAGAACTTGCTTATTTTTGAAAATCTGATTGACCTGAAGCGCTGCTATACATTTCCTATAGAAGTTGAGGTGAGTAAAACTTTTAATGTTTCTAAGTTAAAAAAATTTATCAGGTGCTCACAGAGAAAAAGTTGTAATGTTGAACATGTTAAATTACCAATATTCAAGTCTGGTTTCAACTAAAAAACTTTCAATTTCAGCTTGAATTACAGTCTCAGGCAACTACAACAAAATTCCTTAGAACTGGATTTTTCCACGTCTTGACTTGTGAAGGAAAAACAGTGCCAATAAAAGGAAGTGTTAGGACATATCCCAGAGTTGTTTTCTGAGTAAATTCCTTTAAAGGAGCTGAGATCCACACTGATAGGAATCTTAACCTTGTGGCACTGCTGAGGCAGCTGGGCAGGACAAAGGAGATGTCATAGGGGTAACTGGAAGACTTGCTGTGGCAAGTGAGACAAGTTTGGTTTTAGCGAAGCTCAGATTGACATGCCAGCTTCAGCAATTGGTGAGAAGGTGGTGGTTGCTACCTTCATGGCCCATTAGAAATGGGAAGGTGGACAGAGTGCCAAGCTCATATACCATGGCCTGCACATTTCCACACAGCTTCTGACCTCAACCACATCACTACATGTGAATGGTTGCTTGCTACCTTGCATCCTTTTGGAATAGACTTGGATTTTTTATCTAGGCATGTGGTCAAAGAACTAAAAACCAAAATAATAATAGCACCAATTTATTAGGCATCTAGACACATGCTATATGTTACTTCTAAACTTTACAACAACATTGTAAGGTGATATGATATAACGGTATAGTTGAGGACACTGAGGCTCAGAGATCAAGTAAAAATTATTGGTAATCCAGACACGTGGCTGTAAAAGCTCAGCATACACTGTGCTCAGCTGTATAAGAGCTAACGCTGGTGAGGGGCGAGGAGGGAGCAAGTACCTAGGTCCACAAACTTTGAGAGTATGTGGAAAAGGCTCCCTTAAGGAATACTTACCCATCTCTTTTTGTGAATATTTTTGAGTACTTTTAAATTTGATCAAAATTTTGTTTAAAATTTCATAATTTGTGTTTTGGTCATATTGCTATTAAAACAGAAAAAATGAGACCACAATTCTAAAATATTTTAAATTGTGTATTTGTTTTGCCTAATAGGTTCCTATGGAAAGAAAGAAAAAGTACATTGAAATTAGGAAAGAAGCCAGGGAAGCAGCAAGTGGGAATTCAGGTAGGGTGTTTTCAAAAAAATGAGAAAGCCTTCTAAAAATTGTTTTTTTTTTTTTTATGTAAATAGAAAATATTTTAACTACTCCAAAACATTGAAATTGAATTTGAAAAAAAATTTTATTTTTAAGTGGCAAATGGAATTTTATTTAGAAGGGAATGTAATTAGCTAAACTTAACTGCATGAAAAGGTCTCATAGCAGCCAGATGGTACTCAGATATGTTACACTTAAAAAAAAAAGTGTGAGATTAGTGCAAAGTCTCTCTGTTCCTGTAAGGGTTATGTTTTTGTATTTCTATACATTAAGAAATCTGTATTAGAAGACACATTCTATTCTGCCACTCCTTTGTTCTGAACCTCCCAGCAGCTTCCTGTCTCTCTGAGGGCAGAGCTGCCTGAGGTCCCTGACTTGCTGGCCACCTCCCCTGTAGCCATCCTTCCTGCTCACTTCGCTCTGGCAGAAAGGCCTCTGGATGTGCCTTCTGGGCACTAGGCTTCTTGTTTTTGTTCAGGGCATTTGCACTTGCTGTTCCCTCTAGCAATCTAGACCCCAGATATTGGTATACTTCGTGACATTTTTTTTTTTTAGTGTCAGCCCTTGAAGGAGGCTCTCCCTGGCCTCCCTATTTGAAGTTAAACCTCTGTCCCTCATGTTAACAAGGAGTTAACGTGCTCCTTGTTAGGATTTTTTATTTAATTTTTCTTCATAGCTTTTATCACCATTTCTTAATATGAGGATATAATTTGGACCAGTTTTCTAAATCCCTTATATATTTTAGATGAGCTATTTTTCAGTAGTATTTTTTTTTTCATATTTATGTTAGACATACTGGGCAAAATGTGCACATCAAAGTTTTAAATGCAAAGAAAATCTGTTAATCATATCCAAAAATTGGATCCAGTTTAATTTAATTTGTCTATGACAATAGAGAGTAACTGGTAAATAATGATGAAAACAAAGGGAGGTCTTTTCCCCATTTCCTTTTTGCTTTGTTAATCTGAACAATGGGTTAGAAATCACAGGGTTGTGATGAAAGCCTTAGTTAAAATTATCCTCTAATTTTATTATCATTTGAGCTTAGAGAAATACATTTCTTACTATGTTTGAATACATGTATTTTCTTCTTGTTTATATTTCAGATGTTCCTCATTATATGTCTTCTTTGTCATATCTGGCAGACAGTAGCCTGAGTGAGGAAATGAGTCAATTTGATTTCTCAACTGGAGTTCAGAGTTATTCTTATGGCTTCCAAGACCCTAATTCTACCACTAGTCATTTTCAGAGATGGGTAATGATCACATTTCACCTACTAAAAGAACATTGTTGAAGTTTGTAGGAGAGGGGGGTCACAGCTCTGCCTCGCTATTATTGTGGGAGGCCAGTTCTCTGTCTGCAGGTAGCCCTCAGAGAATAGTGTTAATTTGGAGAATTTTCTAAGACCTAAGCCCCAGCATTCTGTCCTGTACACTGAGCAGATTTCGCACAGGAAGGAAGTCAAGGGGTCTGGGGTCAATGTAGCAGAGATGTCAGACCTGAGGTGCCACCTGGGGAGGGACTGGGAAGACGGGGTGGGGGGTTCTGTGTATCCAGAATGTAAGGAAGACATGAGGTCCTGTTTATATTCTAATTGTTTAATAAGAAAACACACTGAGTGTATTTGATATTGTTACCCAATTATCATTACTTAAGTATTTGTTATATGATATTGCCCCAAAAATGAGACTCTTATGTTCATGGACATTTTGACAATGCACTCTGCATCATGGCTTCTTCCCTCTCCATAGGAGAATCAGGCCCCTGTGGCCCAGGGTGATGTCCTGGAGCTGGAGATGGATGAACTCAACCAGCATGAATGTATGGCCCCGATGATAGCCCTGATCCAGCACATGCACAGGAGCCTGAGCCCCGTTGCAGGAGAGGAGGTGCTGTCCCCATGTACCTTCTGTTATCTGTTCATACTGTTGTTCATTGGTATCATATTGAGAATTAGCTTTTAATCTTGAAGACCAAGCCAAATTGTATATCAAACAAACATGATTTTTTGTTGTTCATGTCTTTTTCATTGTTTTGTCATAATATCAAAATGTGAGGTTATTTTATTCCACTTTTTAAAGTAATTTTGAGTGTTTAATTTCAGGGTTCAGTGCCAAGAGACCTTTCTCCTTGGATGAAATTTCTCCATGGCAAACTTGGAAATCCATCAGTACCATTAAATATTCGGCTCTTCTTAGCCAAGCTTATTGTTAATACAGAAGAGGTAAGTACTTTATTATTTCTTTAACAGTTCTTTGCAAGTCCATGAATCTATTTAAGAAAACATAAAAAGGAAGATATAAAGGGACAGAGCATGACATACTTGTTCTCTGAATAAATTAACCAGCCGCATTTCTCTACTTAACACCATTCTTTATTATATCATTTTCTTTTAAAACACGTAAGTTAACCTCTATTAAGTTTGAAGTAGTCTTTGTATAAAGTACATGTAGCAACTTTCTTATGGCTGCTAAACTTCTTTGTTTATAGTAGCAAAAAAAATTGGTGAAAATATTTCTGCTAACTCTATATTAAAAACAGCTGACTTTTAGGCAGTTGCTGAATTTGTCAGTTTATCTCCATACAGCACCAAGTCAGGCAGGGGCACCTTCTACAAGTGGGACGTAGAGCAGGTTTTGGAGAGCCCTTGGGTAAGCGTGAAATGTAGCAGGAGTGTGCCCTGCACAGAGGGAGCAGTGCAAACAGGTCTGCACTGTTCGAGCAGAGGTCGGACTCATTTGCTCAGCAATAGCGAGTCACTGGAGGGCGCTAGGTGGTGGGCAGCATCATTGTCTTGGCACCTAGAAAGTCCTTGTAGGCAGCTCTGTAGATGTGATGAGCCCAAGGCCAAGCCCGCCAGGAGGTCTGGGACTGTAGGGACCTGCTTTCCTCAGGCCTTGCCTGATTCCTGATCCCAGGACTGCTGTCACAGGGTGCCATGGACTAGGGGCTTAAACAATAGTTCTGAAGGCCAGAAGTCTGAGGTCAAGGTGTTGGTAGGGTTGGTTTCTTTGAGGACTGTGAGGGAAAGTCTGGTCCAGGCTGCCCCTAGCTCCTGGTGGCCTCAGGCATTTCTGGGCATGTAGATGGCAGTTGCCCTGTGTCTTCACACCCTCTTCCCCCACACATCTGTCTCTGTGTCCAAATTTCTGCTTTTTATAACAGCACCAGTTGTGTTAGATTAGGGCCCCCCTAGTAACCTCACTTTAACTTGATTACCTCTGTAAAGACTGAGTCTCCAAATAAGGTCATGCTCTGAGGGTTAGGACCTAATAGCTATTTAGAAGACACAGTTCAACCCATAACATTTGCGGTCATGTGTGACTTCAGGCTCATGTTCTTCCAAGTGCTTTCTTGGTTGCTGTGAAAAGGAGCTGGGTGTTTGGTGTTTGGATGATTTCTTGGGGGTGCTGGGCATGGACAGGCGGGCTGAGGAGGAAGTTGCTGCCCTGCGTCTGCATGTGTGGGTGCGAGAGGCCTCTGGAGGCATCCCAGGGACTTGTCCCGAGAGCAATGTGTGCCTCTGAGCCTGGAGTGAGCAGGGCAGTGGTTCCCAAGAGGAGATGCTAGAGATGGTCCTCGTCCTGTGGAAGAAAATAGTAGAACTTTTATTTGCATTTCTCTTAGAATTTCCAAACTTTAAGTATTTGTTGTAGGTTAATAGCATAGTAAAGTGGTTCATATATATTACTTATAAATAAATGTGTATATGGAATGTGCTCTGATTTCTTTTTAACTTAATGGGGACATTATCAAAAAGGATTTGAAACCACAAGATTAAGCTGTGAGAAGAGTAGATGAGATACCCCCAAGAAAACATTTGAAAGAGAAGGTGGGAAGGTTAAGCGGGGAGACAGCTTGAATTATATTCTTCAGTCTGTTCTGTTCCATCAAAATGGCATTCTGCTGCAGTGGCATTTAGTATATGGATATATCTTATTTAGATTTCAGAGACTTAAGCATGTGACGTTTATAACAGAATGACTTCTGTGATATAGGAAAAAGTAATGGAAAATAAATAATAGAAAAAAAATGTAACCATATGCACCTACCTAATTTTTATAATCTCATTTTTCATATGCCTTATGCATTTGCATAAAATAAAAGAATTTTCTGTAGCTGAATATTCAGATGGGACAGAGAGGGTTGCTATAGAATACTTGGATTTTGGTTTCTATGAGCATCATTGTATCAAAGGGTTTTAAGCAGTGAAAAGATCAATAACAAATCCATTTCCATTGAATTATTTCAGGAGCCCTTGAAGAAATAATTCAGCAGAGAATCTAATCTGATCCAAGCAGGGTAATTGTTGGAATTTACATCTGTTTGGGACTTAGGTTCAGTAATAATATAAAATTTTGGCTGATGGAGGATATATTCCTATATTATTAATAATATTTTCATCATTTAGAATGATTCATTAACATTTACTTTTTGATTTTCTCGTAGGTCTTTCGTCCTTACGCAAAGCACTGGCTCAGCCCCTTGCTGCAGCTGGCTGTTTCTGAAAACAGCGGAGGAGGAGGAATTCACTACATGCTGGTTGAGATTGTGGTTACTGTTCTTTCATGGACAGGCGTGGCTACTCCTGCAGTAAGGATTGATACATCTGTTCTGTAGCAGTGTATTATTCCTGTGCTGATATCCTATAGTGCAGCAGTCCCCAACCTTTCTGGCACCAGGGACTGGTTGGAAGACAATTTTTCCATGGCCTGGAGGGGTGAGGGGGGGTGATAGTTTTGGGATGATTCAAGCACATTACATTTATTGTGTACTTTATTTCCATTATTATATTATAATAATTAGTTAAATAATTATATAACTCACCATAATGCAGAATCACTGGGAGCCCTGAGCTTGTTTTCCTGCAACTCATGCTGCCGCTGATCTGACAGGAGGCGGAGCTCAGGCGTTGATGCAGGTGACGGGGAGCGGCTGTAAATACAGATGAAGCTTCACTCACTTCCTCGCTCGCCTGCTGCTCACCTCCTGCTCTGCAGCCCTGTTCCTAACAGGCCATGGACCGTACTGGTCTGCAGCCCAGGGGTTGGGGACTGCAGTTATAGTGTAACTGTGTACCTTGACAGGTAACTCAAGCTCCTCTTCATGACCTTGAGTTGTCATTTTGTGATGCTCCCATACGAAATGGCCTCAGACTGCTTTGGATTTGTTTTCTTTCCTCTCCTTTTGATGATTCTTTTGACCTTGCTTTTATTACTAAGCTGTCAGGCATTTATTTTATTTTGTTTTGTTTGTTGCTTTTACTTGCTAGGAGCTTGGAAACTAAATAACAGATTTATTAAGATTATGTGGAAGCTAAATGTCAGTAGACCCTGAGTGTGAGATTCTGAGGACTTCTAACCACAGTAAAGCCCCTGGGTATGCTGGTATTTGTTTGCCAGCTTATTTATTACAGAGTATTGACTGTAATCCATACTGGCGAGAGTGGCTAAGGTCCTAGCTGCCAAGTGGTGACACTGTGTTGTGGGGGAGCAACTTGGGTGCAGACTCATATGTCCAGGAGCTTTTCCTGTTCATTTAAAACTGTGGGCACTGACAACGTTTCAAAAGTTTTTGTGTGAGGATGTCATGAGAATGACCCTTATTAAACACGGTAAATGTACATGTAACTTTTTCACATGTCTGTGTCTGGTTGTGCCTATCTCAGTTATCTCACAGTCAACCAAATTTAGATTTCTTAGTCTTAATGTGATGAAATACTTTATAGTCTGCTTAATAACATGAAAAAATTAAGAGAGTGTTTAGTTTAACTTAGGCGCCATTGAGAAGATCGAGGTAGATGTTAGGAGCTCAGCTAAGCGTGAGAGAATGACAGTGCCAGGTGTCAGAAGCTGATTAAAGCTACATCAGGCCAGGTGCTGTGGCTCACACTGTAATCCCAGCACTTTGGGAGGCTGGCTGAGGAGGGAGGATCGCATGAGCCCAGGAGTTCGAGATTACAGTGAGCTGTGATCGCACCACTGCACTGTACCCTGGGCACCAGAGCAAGACTGTGTCTCTAAAAAGAAAAGAAAACCAATAGCAAATGAAAAGAAAGTGGCGGGGGAATCTGTGGCTTTCTGATTTCAAGATTGTTCTTTTGTATGCACCAAAGGAGGCAAGAAAAACTTCATAGCTTCATCTTCTCTGCTGCACCCCTTTTAATGAAAGGCTTTGCTCTATAAAATTTAGATTCAGTTAAAAGGCTGCATTTAAGGACCTAGAAGGCCACAAGTGGCCTGCAGGCCTCAGCTTCCCTCCCCTACACACACAGCTCACTCACTGCAGTAGCATAAGCAAGAGGCTAAAACCAGAGGGGAAAACACCAATTCCCCAGTTCCATTTTCCCCCGAGGAACAGTGCACTGGTCAGCGATCGGGAGATCAGCTCAGATCACTGTGGGTCACTGGTGAGGGGCCCTGAACAAGCAGCTCCTGCTGTTTTATGGACTCTGAGGTGGTGGTGTGGTGCCAACAGGAAGGACTTAGAGTGGGAGAGCACTGGGTACTGAGACAGAGCATGGAAAGCATCTTCACCGCTTACCCCTCTTTCCACGAAGAGGACCTCTGTCTAGGGCCTCAAGTAAAGGGACCTAGGAATGGAGGCTCTGGGGAGGAATGCAGAGATGCTAAGGGTGTGGCCAGCGGGGGGCCTGAGCCCTGCCAGGGAAGCCCTTGTCATTGCTTGAGGTCAGCCCTAAAAAAAAGCACACATAGGGCTTTAACCAGGAGCTGAACCCCTCAATAAAAGCCAGATTTCTTTTATAAATGGACTTATGGGTTAAAAAAGCCTTTTCCAGAATGGAATGCTACATGTTGATGTAGAATTTCTGTTGCCTTTTCAGGGGGTCCCTAAAGATGAAGTATTAGCAAATCGATTGCTTCATTTCCTAATGAAACATGTCTTTCATCCAAAAAGAGCTGTGTTTAGACACAACCTTGAAATTATAAAAACCCTCGTTGAATGCTGGAAGGATTGTTTGTCCATCCCTTACAGGTATAAGTTTACTAGTTTTTGCAATATTGTTTAGAAATTTAAATTAAAATGCAGCATGTTGTAAATGGTGATTACAATGAAATTTAATTACTTGAAATGATAGAAGACAAACATAATTTGAAGTTTGATTATATGACAGTCTGTATTTTCTCCTGTGTGCTTATGTTTCAGGTTAATATTTGAAAGGTTTTCCAGTAAAGATCCTAATTCTAAAGACAATTCAGTAGGGATTCAATTATTAGGCATCGTGATGGCCAATGACTTGCCTCCCTATGACCCAAAGTGTGGCGTAGAAAGTTTCCAGTAAGTATCATATTTTTTGCTTGATTCTTTTTTGGGTTAAAGTCTCCTTGAATTGGATTGACAGACTGGAGTGTGGTTCAATTTTGATAAATTTAAGGGCCAGAACCCATGTTAAAAATATTTCTACCTAAATTTAGAAAGTCGGATTTAGAGTCATTTGGGAGAAGAAATATGTCTGGAGTGAACGGGGAATAAAGGTTTTTAAAAACAAGTAAGTTTTTCATGTTCATGTTGGCAGGTGAGAGGTGTTAGGTATTGTCGTATTTTCTAAACTGGTATTTTTAACACTTACACCTGAAAGTAACATGGGTCGCACAGGCAGCTTTGTTACGGGGTCTCTGACTACAAAGGGGCCTCCAGAACGCTGGGCTGTGCTGTCCCTGCACTCGCCCTGTTCCAGCCTGGCTGTCCCACCCTGGGCAGGGGGGCAACGGGTGTGACACACAGAGGGAAGAACATCACAGAGAGTACTTTTGAAGGTAGGTTCTTGCTGTAGCTGCCCCATAGGTTTCTGCCCTCCCACCCTTGCCTCCCATCTCTGGGCCCTCCGTGTTGAACCCGAGACCCATCACACTATCACTGGTGCCAGAGACTGTGTGACCTCACGGCTGAGACAGCCAGGGGCTCAGCACTCAGCAGGAACTCATTTCCTGCAGACGGGTTACTGTTTTGGTGTTTGGTTTCCGCCCTAAGAACAGCCTTACAGAGTCACTGTGAGGGTGATGGTTAGATGTGCCACTCCCTGTGCCTATGTAGAATGTGCGCTCTGGGCACAGGCCTCCTCTTCCTTGTCATTTTATTGTCTTTGTCTTGTCATAGAAGGGGCTTTTGAAAGGGAGTCAGTGCCTCCTACTCTTGGATAATAGCCTTTTCTTTCACTGCAGCTTGTTGTCATGCCTCGCACTAAGGGAAACTGACTACAGCGGTTCTGTGCAATTGAGTGTTGGACCACCCACGCTGTTCTGGTTATAATGTCAGAGCTCTTGAATATAAACTGACATGTGTATTCCTGTACATAATTTATATTGTTGTATGTTTAGATTTTCTTAGTTTGTGCTATTAATACGATGAGAGGGAAAATTTTAACTTTTTATGTTAAACAACAGGATGCATTATTTTAAGCATACTCATTTTCCGTATTTGTTGTAGATACTTTCAAGCTTTGGTCGATAACATGTCATTTGTAAAATATAAAGAGGTATATGCAGCAGCAGCGGAAGTTCTGGGACTTGTTCTTCAGTATATTACAGAGAGAAAAAACGTGAGTGTGTTGCACAGTTTTAAGTCAATACTTGTCAATTTTGATTTGTTATGACCCTTGATACTTATATGTACTTCCTGTATGCTATTGGAAACAAAGTGGGCCTCTGCATTTAATATTTCATTGTTTTCCTATTATATACAAAATCCAGTGCTCAATTTTTTAGAGATGATAGAAGATTTTTTAAACACATGGGAACTTTGTGAGCATTTAAAGATTGGCAGATTGGTGATTGACTTTTTATTGTAAAAGTTAGGATGAGTATTTAACCAGCTTTCATTCCTGTGAACTTGGTCTCAAGATTTCCTTTTGGAGATAATCAGCCCGGCAGGTAGCTGCTGAGGTGAGGGCAGAGTTATGCAGCTGTGAGAGGGATGGGCCCTTCTCGGCCTTCTCAGTCCTGTGTGCCTGTGTCCTGTGACGCTCCCACCTCAGCCTCCCCAGGTGCTGGCATTACAGGTATGAGCCATGCACCCGGCCTTACTTGCTTTCTTTACTTACTAGATTCTGAACATTTCATTGTGTCATCAGATTAAATATGTTTAATAAAAAGTCATATCTGGGCCTGGGATTACACCTGTAATCCTAGCACTTTGGGAGCCTGAGGCAGAAGGATCACTTAGGCCCAGGAGTTTGAGGTTGCAGTGAGTTATGATCGCACTGCTGCACTAGAACCCAGGCAATAGAGCAAAACCCTGTCTAAAAAGACGAAAAACAAAACTGATGAGTCAGTAGTGTAATACTTAATTAAAATGTTTTCTGTGGGGTTCAGGCCATTGAAATTTGTGGTTTTGTGTTAAGGATTTTCTTTGAGCACTGTTTTAAAATAGCCTCATATTACAGGTAGAAGAATATCCCTTATCCAAAATGCTTGGGTCCAGAAGTGTTTCAGATTTTGGATGTTTTGGATTTTGGAGTATTTGCATTATACTTACTGTTTGAGCATCCATAATCCAAGAATGCAAAATCTGAAATGTTCCAATAAACATTTCCTTTGAGTGTCATGTCAATGTTCTAAGAAGTTAGATTTTGAAACATTTTGAACTTCGGATTTTCAGATTTGGGATGCTCAACCTATAGTAATTTTGTATTGAAAAACTATGCATCCAATCTTAGTGCCTTTAAAAAACATTGTCCACTTACCTTTTCTGGTCTTTGTGAGGAGGAAGATGAGTCATGAATGAGGGATGTAAACATTTTCTATCACTTCCTTCTAGTAAACTCTACTGAGCACTTCTCTAATTGAACACTTATTCCTGAGGACTTACTTGTTTCTAGGCTCCGGGGACACAGCGAGAACAGGACAGGCCAAGTCCCTGCACTTGGGAAGCTGGTGTTTGGGGAGAGGAGGCTGTCAGATAGAGACAAATCTGTAGTGGCAGGTAGTTACTGCTACTGTTACTCCTGGCACTGGGGAGAAAGCGGGACACGGGCAGCAGACCCCGATGCGGCTGCTGTGTGGGTAGAGTTGCTTGAAGATTCTGTTCTGTGTAAATATTTTTGACCAGAGACCTGAACATCTTAAAAGGTGTCTTAAACAGTATTTAGTCACTGATTTTAGCTTAACTTCTCAAGGGGCTGACTTGTCATGTGTTGGTGTCAGAAGGCAACACTGATCTTCTTCATTGGTCCTACCTCTGACATAAGCTAGGTGCCATGGTGCTCACAGCGCAGAGACAGCAGTGTGGTCTTGAGCACCCATTGGGTGTAGGACCTCAAGGACCAGGAGCCAGGCATGCAGTGGTCAGTGTGGACCAGTGGACATCCCTAGCACCTCTTGTTTTGTCATGTGGTTTGTGAGCCTTGTTGTAGGTGATAACATTGAACACCTTCCTTGAGTTCACTTAAATACTCACCTTATTTTCAGTGCTTACCATAAATTTCCACCTTTGCGTATTTGAAAAGAAACTTCATTTTTCAGATACTGGAAGAATCCGTGTGTGACTTGGTTGTAAAACAATTGAAGCAACATCAGAATGTTATGGAGGACAAATTTATTGTGTGCTTGAACAAAGTGACCAAGAGCTTCCCTCGTCTTGCTGACAGGTAGGGACCCTTGGGTGCATGTCGGGGTGGAGGGTCTGAGGCTCTCCCCTCACCGCTGTGCCTCCCCACACAGGTTCATGAATGCTGTGTTCTTCCTGCTGCCAAAGTTTCATGGAGTGATGAAGACACTCTGTCTGGAGGTGGTGCTTTGTCGTGCTGAGGAAATGACAGACCTGTACTGCCAATTAAAGAGCAAGGACTTTGTTCAAATCATGAGACACAGGTGAGTGAACAGCAGCCCACACTCTTGGGTGGGCTCATAAAACCTTAATGCCTCCCCTTCAACTCGTGAAGAACCTGTGGGTTTCTGTGAAATGCATATTTGTGAAGTTTGAATCTGAGAAGGAAAGGTGAAGAGAGTGTAATAATGGAATGCATGCTGAGGTGGGCCTGGCCCCTGCTGCCACTCCGAACCCTATGGGCCCATCCATCACCCATGAATAAAGGAGGTGCCCTGCATAGTCGCCTCAGGCTCTCTTCAAATTTAAACTGCATGCTTTTGAGTTCTGTACCTGTTTTTCCAGGTAAGAGCCTTCAGTTAGTGTAATTTTTTTTTTTTTTTTTTTTTTTTGAGACAGAGTCTCACTCTGTTGCCTGGGTTAGAGTGCCAATGCATCAGCCTAGCTCACAGCAACCTCAAACTCCTGGGCTTAAGCAATCCTTCTGCCTCAGCCTCCTGAGTAGCTGGGACTACAGGCATGCGCCCTGTGCCCAGCTAATTTTTTCTATATATATTTTTAGTTGGCCAATTAATTTCTTTCTGTTTTTTTAGTAGAGACAGAGTCTCGCTCTTGCTCAGGCTGGTTTTGAACTCCTGAGTGCTAGGATTACAGGCCAATTAATGTATTAATATTATAGTTCTTTTACTTTCAGAATTGCAAATATAGTGTAAAAGTAAAAGTTAAAGGAGAAAGCTGCTGTTGGCTTACATTATTTTACTTCTCTACTTTTTTCCAGTCTTGGTCTATATACATACTTTTACATGGCAATAAATTACTGATAAATGTGCAGTGTGCCAATAGCAAAGAATGTATGTCATTGTGTCCTTGTGTCCTTCAGTGACTATATCCTGAGTATCCTCAGTATGTAAGGCATCTAGGCGGGTGCTGTAAGGAACAAAAGACACACCAAACAAGGAGATAGGTGTATGCCTCATTTAGGATGCAGACTGTACTTCACTTCACTATATGACACTCCAGGTAGCTCTTGAAAACATTTTTAAAATCAGAAATTCTTTATATTTTTAGCTTATTTGTTTGTCATTATCAGGTTTTTTAAAATAAGCTTTTTATTCTGAAATAATTTTATATTTACAGAAAAGTTTAAAGATAGTACACAGAATTCCCATATATACCTCTTCCACAGCTTCCCCATCTTACATAATCTTAATACATTTGTTAAAACTAAGAAATTAACGTTAGTACATTCCTTGAGGCATAGATGTCAATAAAATAAAAAGTAAAAAAAACCACATTAGTACATTCCTATTAACTAAACTAGACTTTATTTCCATTTCACAAGTTCTCCCCAGTGTCCTTTTTCTGTTCCAGGATTCATTCCAGGGTAGCACATTGAATTAATTTATTTTTAATAATCTAGCCCATGATAATTATTTTTAAGAAGGTAATTTTTATGTAAGTGTAGTATCATCTATCATTATTCAAATTTTGAAACTACAGAACAGCACAAAGAAGAAAAAGTTGCCTGTCATAATTTGATAGTACAATAATAAAAATGGTTAAATTTGTGTGTTTTTAAAAATCTTGCTTATAGAGATGATGAGAGGCAAAAAGTGTGTTTGGACATAATTTATAAGATGATGGCAAAATTGAAACCAGTAGAACTCCGAGAACTTCTGGGTCCTGTTGTGGAATTTGTTTCCCACCCTTCTGTAACATGTAGGGAGCAGATGTATAGTATTCTCATGTGGACATATGACAATTACAGGTAAGCTATACATTGACATTTTATTTTTTTAGGGATCATTTGGGTGCCTTAGCAATCTGGAACGTAATAAAGTATTTTTAACCATATGATTAATAATTAAATTCATTTTGATATATTCTTTCCTTATTTTAACTCATTTTATGTATGTGGGAAATACTTAGAGAGTGAAATTATTGGTTGAGGTAAAAATGTTTTAAGTTTATAAACACTTATAAGCTTATAAATTTATAAACTCTGAGGTCCAAGAGGAGGGTGTCAGGCCTGCACACACACACGGGCATTATAGCCCTATGGGGAAAACCAGCCTTTTTTACTTTAGTTCCAGACAGTGTTACTGGGCTTGAACAAAGGGCTAGAAGAGAGTATTAATGTTTTGACATTTTGTTATTCTCTCAAACAGAGATCCAGAAAGTCAAACAGATGATGACTCCCAGGAAGTATTTAAGTTGGCAAAAGAGGTGCTGATTCAAGGATTGGTGGACGAGAACCCTGGGCTTCAGTACGTGCTCCTCCCGGAGTACCTGGGTTGTGGCAATGAAACATCAGGGGATTGCTTTCTAGGCTAGCATAGAGTATTTCTCAGCAGTTTTAGAAATGTATTTGCAGTATTAGCATTTTCTCTGCCTCCTGGATTTCATAATGTTTTGTAAAAATTTGTTTTAAATCACATTATGAAGAATAAGTCTTCAAAATCTTGACAAGTTACTTTAAAATAAAACTTTTGAAAAAGTGATGTGACAACACGCTCTGTGCTGGTGCAGTGAGTTAAAGTATTTCAAAATAAAAAGAAAATCTGAGAGCTGGGCACAGTGGCGCACACCTGTCATCTCAGCTACTTGGAAGGTTTAAGTGGGAGGATCAGTTGAGACAAGCCTGAGCAACAGAGTGAGACCTTGTCTCCTTTTTTGTGTTAAGGAGAAAAAAATCCACAATCTGTTTCCCATTTAACACAAAAAGTGGAGATCACATTTATATTAATATTGAATAAAGTGTTTGAAAC
The DNA here is from genome assembly GCA_963574885.1 of Lepilemur ruficaudatus. Classification (NCBI taxonomy): domain Eukaryota; kingdom Metazoa; phylum Chordata; class Mammalia; order Primates; family Lepilemuridae; genus Lepilemur; species Lepilemur ruficaudatus. Next base: position 23,419 of record CAUYRT010095577.1, read on the forward strand.
CTTAGAAATAAGAGGAAACCATGTTAATTATAGGTGGAAATAGGAGACATGATTGTTATCTTCTATAATGCCTGACCTAAGTCAGTTATATGAGTGTCTTATCAAGTACTAATTATATAGGAAGGGGCATAAACTTTTTATGTGATTCTATGTATCACTTATGTTTCCATTCTGCTATAATTTTAAATTTATTGAGCTTTTAAAAATTGCATTTGGATTTCATAAGCATTCATAAATTATAGAGCCTGACCTGGCTTTTAACTTATTTAAAATTTTGAATACTTTATGGCAGTAATTTTTGGAGTAAATTGTCTTAGCAAGATAGTGAAGAATTATATGTAATTTCTTAAAGTGCTTTTTCAGTTTCAAAATAGTTTATATTATGTACTTATCGAAAACTTGGAATACAGATGAGAGAATAAAATCACCCAGTTTCCCACCTCCTGTTAAATTTTTATACATATTTTAACATTCCCTTCCTTCAGTGCATCTTTTCCTAACTCAGGTTATACTCTTTATACACATTAGTGGTTGCCCTCTCTGTTAAGCTTTGTGTAGATGAAAAGTGGCCTTCTCCACATGACACCACGTGCAGAGCGTTCTTCGTTGGCAGTGTCAAAGCAGTGTGCTTTTCTTCTCTCTGCTTTTCAGATTAATTATTCGAAATTTCTGGAGCCATGAAACTAGGTTACCTTCCAATGCCTTGGACCGACTGTTGGCACTCAGTTCTTTATATTCTCCTAAGATAGAAGTGCACTTCTTAAGTTTGGCAACAAATTTTCTGCTTGAGATGACCAGCATGAGCCCAGACTATTCAAACCCCATGTTTGAGCATCCTCTGTCAGAATGCGAATTTCAGGTGAAGTGCTTGTCTCTGTAATGATGATGAATATTGTAAGTTTTCTTGTTTGTTAGTTAATGAATGTTTCTAATAGCATCCAGCTGGCTGTCTTACTTTCCTTGGAATACTCACACATTCCTTCTGAAGCGTTTGCCTTTGCCTCTCCCTCCTGGAGGCTCACACTATTGGCCTCCACTCAGGTTCCTTTCTAGGAATGCCCGCCCTCCTGTCCTGCCTCCCATCCCAGCACAGGAGCTTGTGCCCTCTCTCCACATCCTCAACATCCCCGGTGATCTGCATGTGGGCAGGCGCTCACGCCCGAGTTCCCCGAGTCTGTCCCAGGACTTGGCACGAGCGCGTGCAGAGGAGAGTTGAGCCAGTTGTGTTTGACTCATTGCCGTTGTGTTGTGGTGGCGTTACTGAGGTTGACATCAAGCCTTTAATGCAGAACGTTAAGAAAACACATTTTCTCTCCCAGTAGTAGTTTTTCTAGTTGGTAAATAATTTGTTAAAACTTTTAAATTAGAAAGGTTCTCCAGCTGCTTTCCACAGAGAAATGTGAAATTATGGTACATGTCTGCTGTTAGCATCATTGGATTTTAAATAGAAATATTTCAGTATTGCTAAAAAGGGAACATTTCATTTGAAACTTTTCTTATACGCAGGAATATACCATTGATTCTGACTGGCGTTTCCGAAGTACTGTTCTCACTCCGATGTTTGTTGAGACCCAGGCCTCCCAGAGCATTCTCCAGACCCGAACCCAGGAGGGTTCCCTCTCAGCACGCCAGCCAATGGTGGGGCAGATAAGGGCCACCCAACAGCAGTTTGATTTCACACTGACACAGACTGCAGGTAACAGCACAGGACACTCTGGCCTGTGAGAGCCGCTTCTGTCTGGTGGAAAAGCGTTCCGGAGATGGATGGTGGCAATGGTTGCAGAACAGTATGAATTTGCTTAATGCCACTGAACTGTATACTTAATAATAATGGAAATAGTAAATTTTATATTTTGTATGTTTATAATAATTTTTTAAAAAGGAGAAGAGGATTATTTCTGACTAGAAAATCCAGGGCAAGTTTCAGTGCATGTATGTTTTTTGTTTTTGCACAGAAAAATTTAATGCAGCAAATTTAAAACCTCTCAAAAGCAAAGTAGAGCTAAACCAAATTCATTTGCTGTGTTTACAGTTTATTAAACTCTTCTTTCTCAAATGGTCTGTTTACTTTCATCAGCAGAGTACAAATTAGAAAACAAAATATCTTAATCCTTTATGTAAACACCTCAATGTTTTCCCTTTATGTAAGGTTTTTCAGGTATTGTTGGTTCTAAAATTGGGACTAATTTGAATAATCACAATGGAAATTCTGTGACACTAATATTAGAAACCAGGGGCTCTTGGCATTTTTCAATAGATACAAAGTATTATTCCTGTGCTGGGAGCAGGTGGCTTGTTTCTTACTTTGTAGCGGGGACACCCTGCCTCAGGCCACACCCTGGGGACCTGACAGAGACTCAGCCAGGGTCACAGGTGAGCATGCTGAGGCTCCAATCAAGGTGCTGCCAGTGTGTCTCGGCAGGTGTATCACAGCAGGTGTTACTGCCCTGTGTGCGCCACTGAGCATAGTAACTGCTCTGATTCTGTGTATTGCAGATGGACGAAGCTCATTTAACTGGCTGACAGCGAGCAGCATTGACCCGCTAGTGGATGCCACGGTCTCCTCGTCTGATTCCTTGTCTTCCTCCCTGCTGTTTGCCCACAAGAGGAGTGAGAAGTCAAAGCGAGCACCCTTGAAGTCAGTGGGACCTGCTTTTGGGAAAAAAAGACTGGGCCTTCCAGGGGACAAGGTGGATAACAAAGTGCAAGGTCAGTATGGTGCTGAAACACGCTTAAAATAACCTGCCCTCTGCATTAACACAGAGGCTCAGGTCAGGACAGCATATTGCTGACTGTATCCACGTTTCCTTGTAATCTATAATTAGGCCCATTAAAGTATAATTCAGTAAATGTTGTCTGGGCACTTACCATGCTGAAAAGATTGTTTTCTAGAAGTTCTAGAAAAACTGTAGAATAAGCTGGACTCAGTCCATTCATTTGGTGACTTTCTGGGGTGGGTAAGACCATAAACTGGTGGTCATAGATGAGGTGGGTTTGTCAATGAAGTCTCAAAGGTGAGAGTTAACTCAGGCAGGTGGAGTGGAGAGAGCCTCAGAAGAGACTTGATAAGGGAGACTTTGAGAGGAGCTCACCTTCCTGGGGGTGTGGGAAGGGAAAGGATGGAGCGGACAGATAAGCAGAGGAGTGGGGTGGGAGAGAACATTCACTGGGAGCTGACTCCGAGCCAGGGCACTGTGGACCCTGCGTGGTCCAGGTACTTGGTGCTCTGGGACGCATTGCATAAAGGGTGCTACGAGGACAGGCTTGTGGGTGAGGGGGTGTGCTTTGAACTCCAGTGTTAGGAAGCAACTATGTAATGCACCAAGCGGGGCCAGGCACCAGAGCTCTGAATGGCCTTCCCTGAGAGAGGTTCTTGGGGGGTAGCCAGTGGAACGAGGGGGTCTAGGAGACAGGGGCCAAAGGCACCACAACCAGTGGGGCGCCCACTGGCAGGGCTTGCAGACCCAGTGCCAAGAGGCTGTGGTCGAGGGCAGGCTAGAAGCCAGCTCTTTACAGAATTGCTGTTCTGGAAGTGAGTGAGAGTGCAGAGGAAAGACACGCACAGAGGAAGGGTCCCAAGACAAAACCCTGGGGAAGTGCCAACTTAGAAACTTAGATATATGGAAGTAAAATTAGAAGCAAGGTTAATTTTTTTGTTTAATCATAGGAACTAAAACACACACAAAATGCTTTACTCCCAACTACTCTTTTTCATACTTTTCAGTTGCAAACCTGTGGCCCATACACAATTCTCTGAACTTAGAGAGGTAAACCTGGCCTTTCCACTCTGTGCTCTGAGTCGAAGGAGTGCCAGTGAGCTCCTCTCCTCCACCCCTCCTCCCTGCCCAGCTGCTTCTCAGAAATCTTTCTTTTACCTCCTTCCCCCTTCATGCCTCTGGTACACCAGGAGTGCAGAACCCTTGGTCTTGCCCGTGAGCTTGGACTGTCACAGCTCCAAGCTTAAAATGAAGTCCCTGGTGACTCTGGCCTCCCACGGCTGTTCGGCTGTCTCTTCCCATGCCTGCTCCTCACAAGCCCGCGCACACGCTGCCTTCTGCGAGTAAGGCTTTCACTCTGAGCTTCTGAGAATCATTAAAGAGAGATGTGCATTTGGGATGATCTACAGTCCAGGTGATTTCTGGCAATTGCTAGTTAACAACTCTGGGCTAGTCGCTCTTTATTGATGGGGATGCAGCTCAGAAGTGAATGAAAATTGCTGAGGATGGCAGCAGTTATTGTCTATGACACAGATTGTTCCACGGTATTTCCTTGTCTACATTTTTAGAGTAAAAAACTGTCATGGATGGTGTCCATAGAATTGGGGGACCATGTGTAGAAATTATGGAAGGTAAGAGGTGAAACCTAATTTGAAACTATTTTCCTTGAGAGTTTTGTGTATGGATTTGGAAAAAGCAGTCATAGAATGAAGTAGGTAAAGTGAATACTAATAATTATTTTAATTCATTTAATATATTTGAGTCTGCCTATGTCCTTTTATAGCTTTAAAATATGTCATGTACTGTCTTCTTTGGGGTATGCATGCTTTCTTGCCTAAACGAGAAACAATACTTTCTTCCTTGCATTTGGAGGTCCATAAAATGTGATGAGTTAATTATAATAATACTATTTATTATTAAAAGGAAATACAATTTAGAAAATTGAAATTGTAGCTTAGTTAAAATATCACTTTACAACCATTATTTTAGTTGTTTCTGTTTCCTTCAGTTATTTATATCAGTTATATGTGCAGGTTGTTTAAAGAGTCAGATACTTCTCTAAAGCTTGTTAGAAGAAATGACAGCTCTGCATACACATTTCCCAGATCTCAGAGACAACCGCTGACAACCCTTTTAGCTGAGTTTTGGGGGTATTTACTTCCATGTCTCCAAATAGTATTTTTACATAGCTGCTGTTTCATTTTCAGTACCAGTTGTTATCTTTTGGCTTTGCACGACAGACATTTGTGGGTCTGGCCTTCTCCCTCCCCTGTGTATCACACAGGTGCACACGTGCACATGTGGTTCATTCTACTGTGCCTCATCCTCCTGCTTAATTGAGTCATAATTTTATCAGTGTTCAGTATTTCTTCTTATTTTGGCTACGTAATATTATTTGTGATTAAGCCAGGAGCAATACTGCGATTATTTTTCCTTTCTTCCTTTCTTGTATAATGTTTCTTCCTGGATATTAATACTTGCTTTGGCTTATATGTCTAGATTTCTACATATTTATCACCAAATTGCCCCCGAGTTGTGCAGTTAGTTGTCTTTTACTATGTCCCAATGTTGATGTTTCATCCTCTTAAAGAGATCCCTCCTGGAGCCTCCAGGTGCTTGCCCACAGTCTCTGCTCAGCTGTTATCTAGGGACCCCCTCCTCATCCTCCTCAGCCTGAGGTCTGCTCCCCTGCCTTGGTCAGTTTATGCCTTCTCTGGGGGAAGCCCTTCCTCAGTAGCGTGCTGAGAAAAGGGGTCATAAGCAGTGAGCTTCCCTTTAGGTCCTCATGCCATCACATTGCTTTTGAGGCTCACACCCCAGAGGGCAGTGCAGCTACAGAATCCTGGTGTGACGCTACAGAGACCAGGGTCTCCTGCCAGGGTGCAGGCGAGGGACCCGGTGTTGTCCTCCATGTCAGTCCTTTGTGAGGACCCGGGTCTTTTCTCTGTGGACACTCTTAACATCTTCACTTTTAAAACAGTTTTCTGAAATTTCACACAAGTGTTCTTTGGTGCATGTCTATTTCAATCTATTTTTCTGGGCGTAATGTGGGCCCTTTCAGACTGCTGCCTCATGTGTTCTGGTTCTGAAATAGCATTGCGGGTGCTTTTGTTGATGATTTCTTCACCTCAGTTTTCTCTCTTTTCTTTTTTGGAGTCCTGGCACTTGGGTATCCCTTCTGGATTATCCCTCTAATTTTCTTATTTTTTCTTGGCCTCTATTTTCTAGGAAATCTGTCCAACCTTATGTCTCAGTCCTTGCTCGTATTTTTAATTTCCATGAGCCTTTTTTTTTTTGTTCCCTGAGCATTTGTTCTTGGTTCGGCTATAATATCTACTCTTACTTTTCTAATAAATGACAATTTTTTGAAATTTTTCCCTGCATGGTCTGCTTTTAACAGTTGGTCTTTCCTTGTTACTTATTGTGGTTTCTGTCTTTCATATGTAAAGATTACCTCAAAATGTCTGGTGACTGTTGCGTGGGAATAATGCAGATTAGGAGTGTGCTGCCTAGAAGTTGGGTGGGAGCAAGATACTGCACCCCCTGGTGCACCTGCTGGTTGGTTACCCAGAGGCAGATGCACCCTGGGGGCCCAGCCAGAGGGGCTGCTGTGGTTCAGGAGTCCTCACTTCACCATAGGTGCTGTGCCAGCCTTTCCTCCTACACGGCCTGTGTCTCCTCCCAGGCCCCTGCTGTGGCTGCACTTTCTTCCCTCTCTGGTGGGGCCTGGCCCTGCCGGTTCCCAAGCCTCTTGAGCCTTCTCCACTCATGTGGCTTTCTCCCCATGCTCTGTGCTGCTGGGGTGGGAGTCAGCTGAGGCAGTTATCACTCTGGTCCGTGCTCTCCAGCTTAGCTGTTGCCTCTGCTGTTCCTGGTAGGCTTATGTCTTTAAGGAAACACTAGATAAAAATTTTAAAGTGGCGCTAAGCACCCTCACTTTCACGTTAGGGGATTTGGGGGAAGGAAGCAGGTCATGTGTGCCTGTCTCATGGGCCATCTGTAACCAAATCTGCTTTGTGTTCTTCAGGCACAGACAGTCGGGCAGAAATACTGAGGTTACGCAGACGATTTTTAAAGGACCAAGAAAAACTCAGTTTGATATATGCCAGAAAAGGTCTTGCTGAACAAAAACGAGAGAAGGTTTGTATTTTTTTCAAGAATTGGATTGGTCAGCAATATCTGTTTTATATCACAGATATATACTAAGGAAAGAAGCTTCCTGTCAGATACTGGTTGCAGTGTTCTACAAACCAAAATTACAGAAGCAACACTGTGTGAGTCAGGGTTACTCATGAACCATCCCCCCTCTGACTCCTCTGGGTGATGGGAATCTTGGAAAGAGGTGTGAGGGTGTCCCCCGACTCTGGTCTGCCTGGCTCATGGGACTGTGGGTGCCATCTCTGCCTCTGGTCCCTGCTTCTCACCAACGCTCAGCCCTGTTCTCTGTGCAGACTAGCTTTCTCTGAGGGTGGGAAAATGACCCTCAGTCATCCTGAATTCTGCAGCTTATGACCTCAGCCACTAGAGTGGGACTGGCCCAGCTCCCCTCTCAAGGCCAGAGCCCTGGGGAGGGATTCCCTGGGCACCTTGGGTCAGGGGCCACTGTGGACCGATGAACTGTGCTGGGAGGGTGAGCCAGGGGACAAGGAGGGGGAACACCAGCCTGGAAGAGGGGGCGGCAGGGCTGGCCAGGCATCCAGAGCCCTCCACTGAAAGCCTTGGATGGAGACACGACTATGGCATGACTTGATAGTTACACATTTCTCCAAATGTGGAAGTCAGGACAGAATTTGTTTAGCCATAGTTTCTATTTTAATTATAAATCAGTAACTGTGACAAAATTTTCAGGAAAGATAGGATAGGTTATGAATAAAAGTGCTCTCATTGTTCTAGTTCAGTTTAAATCTTCAGCCATTTACTTTCAAATCTAGTATGAAATGGTTGAATGGTTCATTGTATCTTCTGTGGGAAGAAAATGTACTTTTCGTCTTCCTCTTGTCTCTGCAACTAAAACTATTTGTTTGAAGACTAGAGGGTGTGTGCAGAACCCTCACTGGCCCCCACACCTGGGGGTGTTCTCATTGGCCCCCTCGGAGGAGTGGCTCTGGCTCCTGAATAACCCTGAAACCCATGGGGCATGCCTGAGGAAAGGACGGCACCTGGTCAGCAGAGGAAGAGAAAACCAGGGTTGCGGGATGCTTTGGCTTGGTATGAGGGAGGACATCGTACTGCTCGGTGAGTGTAGAGCAGGTCTGCCCTTGGACACAGGCGTTCAGGTTGCTCTGCTGCCTGGGAATCGGCATGTGTGTTAGTGGCCGTCTAGTTGTTGAACACATACCTCTGGGGCACTGTGCTTGCTGCCAGGCGCTGTGCCAGGTGCTGGCAGTGTTGTGGCGAGCAGAATGCAAGCCCCGTGGAGCCATCGTCCAGTGAGCCTCACAGACAGACAGACAGATAGATAGGCTGAGCTTGTAACATGGGCCGTGTTAGAATAAACCTGGGGACGAGCACGTCAGAGGAGGACCTGTGCTGGGGTTGTAGTGAAGGCCTCTCTGAGCAGTGACACCCAAGGGGAACCAAGTGATGGGCAGAGCTGAGAGAGGCCTCCGGGCAGAGGCCGGCATGTGCCTGGGCCCTGCATTTGTTGGGGAGTTTGGGGCAGTGGCAGCTCTCCAATCTGTGTTTTTAAATAAAATGTTTTGATTTTATGACTATTTGGATTACTTTGTAATAAATAATTAAGTAGCCTTTGCTCTGCTTATGCGCCACAGTATTAATGTTTTATTTTGGATTTATTGTCTACCACGGACTGGTAAAGCAGAGCTTGAAACGACTGTGAATACCAGTTGTCCTCACTTCGCCTTTATGTGAAAGACAGGTCTTGATACCATATCTCGTGCACGACTGCCTTTCTTCAGTGAATTCTAATCTTGCTTCTTCGGTTCTGGTGGTTGCAGGAGATGAAGAGTGAGTTAAAAATGAAGCAGGACGCCCAGGTCATCCTGTACAGAAGCTACCGGCACGGAGACCTTCCTGACATTCAGATCAAGCACAGCAGCCTCATCACCCCCTTGCAGGCCGTGGCCCAGGTCTGTCCTTGCTGCTTTGTTTTCTGTTGACACATGATAGTCTCTGTTTACCATTCAGGGGTCTGCTGTGTGTCAGCATGGCTGAGGCTGGTCTGTGTCATAGAGAGGTGTTGATTTGTCCTCACCAGTGGACTTGGTGTGAAGTCCTGGCTCTGCCATTTCCTAGTTTCATGGTTTCTTTCCACATAGTGAGCCTCTGACTAGAGTTATTAGAATCTGGCCCTAAAACTGGGTGTCCATGTCACGTCCATGAATGCTCTGAGCCACTGGTCTCCATCTATAAAATCAGAGAGTAAAATCCCTTTTCCTTATCCGGTAATGTTAGTCAGCATGAAATAATGTGAAAAGTATCACTGTAAGCTTTAAGTGCTAAGCCACACATATCATTGCTTATACAAAATCCTTTTGGGGGGCATTGGAGAAGTATCAGTTTATCAGTGAGATCCGTATTCCTTCTCTGGCTATTTGCTCAATGACAGAGACTGGAAATACTTTTCTATGTCTTAGAATGCAAAAGAAAATGTCAAGAGTGAATGAAATTTTCTAGCTGAGTCTTTTGACAAAAACAGGATATTTATCCCTGAAAGACCTGCTTAAGATCACTTTGACTTTTATTAAAATAATAATTTAAAAAATAAAAAAAAACTATTGTAATATATATAACATGCTCGGTACTGAAATATAATACCTTATATTTTGTTGTTTTTCAGTATTCAGTGCTTTATTGATATTAGTAATGGATTACATCTGTGTGGCCTTTCACTGTTTTTTTTAAGTTTTTTAAGCTTTTTATTTAAATAATTATAGCTTGACAGGAATAGTAGTACTATTTTGCAAAAATAGTAGATAATCCATGCACCCGTCCCCCGCTTCTCCTAGTGGTGACATCTTGTGTAACTGTATTACCATGCTAAGTGTTAAGTAGACCACAGGCCTTGGTCAGCTTCATCACCTCCCTGCGTTCAACCCACGTGTAGATTCAGGGATCACCACAACAAAACCCTATGTTATCATGAAATGCGTTCACATTCTTGCATCACAGTCTCCCAGTGATCTGTGACATTGAGGCAGTTGTTAGAGCTGCTTCTACATGAGCTGAAGGTTAGCAAGGCTTGAATCCTACGGTGTGAGCCATAGGTCTTGCTGGGCTGCAGCAGGGATGAGACTCTGTTGTTCTACACTTTGCCACTGCCCAGCTGCTAGCACCTTGTGTCGCTGCCTCTGTAGTGTTGTCGACACTGCTCTCTAGCATACCCTGTCCATGCTAGGGAGAGCTGTGGCCTGAGACCGGGGAGAGACCTGTGTCTGAGTCAGGACGTCTCGTTTGTGCTTGGAAAAAATAAAGATGGCTGAGTATTGTTTTGTAAAAGCATGACTATACGATGTTTCTGTTCTTTAAGGAGGAGTGTGTTACCTTATATTTCTCAAATTGTAATACTTTATTTGTTCAACAAATATTCATTCATGGAGTGCCTCCTGTGTGCCAGGACTGTTCTGAGCACCGGGGTACAGTGGTGGACATGACAGTGGGCCTCCTCTGCCTTCCTGGGGTGGCCATTCTTCCTTAAGGGCCTCACATGTGCAAAGAATTCAAGGGAGCTTGTAAACTAGTTATCATGGGACGCTTCCAGCAGCAGCCGCAGAAGCCTAATGCTGAAGATGTTATTTGTCTGAGTTACCACCGCAGTTTTCTCAACCTAGTGAGTGAAAGAGTGAAGGAGTGAAGGAGTTTGTACGTAGCACTCAGGAACCAGTGGGTTGTAGACATGGAAACCTGTCCACCACCTGTTACATGAAAACAGCAGGTTACCAGACAACACATACCATCAATAAAAGACCAACACAGGCAGTGACCATTTCTATGGAGTATAATTATGGGTAATATTTATTTTCTTCTTTTTTCCTAATCCATCTTTTCTGAAATTTTATATAGTACCCACTATAGCTTTTTATAACAAAGGACAAGTCAGTCTTTTATTTATTCAAGCACACTTGCCTTCATTTAACAAATGCAGATACTGAATGCCAGCAAGTGCTTTTTGGTACTGGTGTCATAGACAGGAATAAAGGGTGATGGTCTCGTGGCCGAGGAGTAAGCGATGGGGGAGCTGATGCCGCCAGATGGAACTGAAACTCAGAAATGGCCACTGATGGTTTCAACAGTTTAAATGGGCAGGATGGTAGGATTTTGAAAATTAAAACTGGCATTTTATTTAAGCTCATCGGTTATTTCAGCTTTACTTTGATGCTGACACAGGGATAATACCTAGAAATCTGATTTTTCTTTAAGATCTTTTCTGGCACTGCACTAAGCGCTGGACATATACCATCTGGGCTCTTCTTCACCACAGCCCCAGGTGTGTTCTGGTAGCCCCATTTTAAAGATGAGGCAATGGAGACCCAGACTCAACTCAGGAAAGAAGGTGTGTGGTTATGTATTGATTAAGCTAGCTTTTAAATTCATCTCTCTGGGTCGAAAGGCTGTGCCTCCATAACATATATTAGATACATTTGGTTACATTCCAAATACTCCCCTTGTCAATCAATGCCTGTTAAAACTTCCTGAATAGATTTGAGATGTGCAATATGTGTGTTTACAACAGTTTGTATTTTCAAATAAAGCTCTGATAGTATTGGTAAATTGTAGCATTTTCACTTCAAATGCTAATTTGTTTTTGTTTTGAGTTTCTTACAGAGAGACCCATTAATTGCAAAACAGCTCTTTAGCAGCTTGTTTTCTGGAATTTTGAAAGAGATGGACAAATTTAAGACGGCATCTGAAAAAAACAACATCACTCAAAAGTTGCTGCAAGACTTCAATCATTTTCTTAATAGCACTTTCTCTTTGTTTCCACCTTTTGTCTCTTGTATCCAGGTAAAAGTCTGCACAAATTTCATAAAGTATGCATTGTCTCCCTTTGCCTCACATGGCTCTGTTATCATCACTGATTACAGTACGTGTCTAATAGTGTGATGTATTGTTTGAGTTACCCCTTCCCAAATGCGGAGATGGAATTTATTTTTTGCCAAAAAAAAAAAAATTGTACATGACAGAATAATCAGAAATCAAACTTGTTATATGTGTTTATTTTGTAATAAGCCAATCCATTCAGAGTTTGGATTAAAGCCTGCATTTTGTTTAGTTGTTTTTTTCTTATGTAGTATTTTGCCAAACTCTCTCCTGCCTCCCGACTGCTCTTGAGAGATATCGGTTGAGCACACGCCTGGCTTTGTTCTAACTGGTGGGGCCACAGCAGGGAAGAGGCAGAAATCCCTGCCCTCCCAGAACTTACATTCTCGACAGGTGACAGGTGATCCACACGCAAATATGGAAGGGAACATTAGTCAGTGTCATAGTACTTGAGCAGTAGGGAAGTATTGACGCAGTGTAGGACAGCAATGAAGCAGGGAAGCGCTACCTCTGTCAGAGTGGGGTGTACGTGTCCTTACAGATACATAGATGCAGCAATACGTCCTTTCTGGGCTACGTGATCTGAGCAGAGAACACCAAGTGGAGGTATATGTTTGGTGACTGCTTAAATATGCTTAATGGGAGATTATTTTTCATGTAAGAAGCATTTTCTGTGCCATTCAAAACATGGATCATTACAAGTTCCCTAGTAGAAAATCTTTTTGATTCATTTTAGTATTTTTGCATCTAGTAACCTCCCTGAAGTGATTACTAAATTATAATCTTTAATATAATGTATCAATAGTAGTATTAGTTTACAAACTAATTAGGTAATGATTCTCTGAGATGAAGTACATACATAGTTTTTCTGTTTTGTTCTTTTTGATGTAGCATGAAACTGTTAATATAGATTCTTTTTATATATCTTAGCTCTTTTTTTGTTGGTTTACAATTTACAAGTAGAAATCCTTCATTTTTTTTCCTCCCAGCCACCCTAACGAGAAAAAGGTTTGAGTAATTGTATTGAGTCAGCCAGTATTCAGAATGAGTGTTTCTCTTTACATTGTATTCTGAAGTAATCTTTTAAATCTTACCTCCTAGTTTTGACCCAATATTTATTTTTTTTAAAAAAGCTAGTTTTTCTGATTGCTGTTTAGGAGAGTCATTAACCAACCTTGAGAAAATAAATAACTTCTAAAGCTTGCGGTTTGCCATTGGCTGGAACAAGCAGCATGCATACCAGTCAACGCCTGCAGCTTGCAGCATTTACGGTGACAGCTTTCTGGGGTGGGGGTTCATATCTGAGGCTAAGATTTGTTTTCTCTTTCCGTGTCATCATAGTACCTTTGGCCCAGTATTTACATGGGTTCTTGTTTGAGCAAGGATTACTAAACTAAAAGTCTATATAATTAAAAGTTTGTCTTTTGCTTAGCAAATCATTGTTTATAAAGTAAAATGATATTATAAATAGAATTGAACAGAACAGTCAATCTTCTTGAAAATAAACTTAAAAGAACTCATTTACATTGTGCACACATGTACATATAAAGGAATGATATCCTGATAGTAGTCATTTGTTCATTAAGAGTATTTCTTATTAGACTTCTGTTGGGCACATGGGATAAATAAATCTTAAGCTGCACACAGTCAGGGACAGTACTGCTTACTGTGGGGTCTGGAACCTAGAAGGGCACTTGATAAATATTTATAGAATAGGGAGATTACTTAGAAATTAAAAACATAAAAAAGATACTCTGTATCTTAAAGTGGGCTTCCCTCTCCAAATTAGGGTGGTGGTGCCTCAAAATCTGACATGTCAAGACAGAGCCTTTGCTATGTTATTAATTGAAATAGATTTTATTTGAGTTTTCTTTCCTGTGCCATAAGCTCTTTTTAAGGGTGACAGCCGTTTTTCCTTGTTTGATTGCTTTGGAGAATTTGCATTTTTCCATTAATCCTAAAGTAGAACTTAGGTTGGCTTGGTGGTAGCACGGCCAGTGATTGATGTGTGGGGAACAGCTTTGCAGGGAGGGGAAGGGGCTCATGTAGATGGTGAGGGGCTGGCTTTTCACAAAACCTATGTACAGGTTTGTTTTAATGAAAATGCTATCATATTATTCATGCTTTTTAAATGTTGATCTGGGGTTTATTTTTCATTACTTTGATGTGTATAGGATTCTCAGAGTTACAAAGTAAAGGTCGTTATAGTAATTACTGAAATCCTCTATTCAAATATTATTGAATTAAGATAGCTGCTGAGTGGAAAAAGATGGGGGGAAAAGGTTACATAGAATACCAGGCAGAAGAATGCACTCACTTTTTAGTGATTGGATTTGAAATTTTTGTGTCTCAGCTGCTTCTCTTATCAAGTCAGGCTGAATATTCCTGGAAACTGCAATTATTGTTTAGATATATAGAGTATTTATAGAGAGAAATCTTCCTATTTTGCTATATAGAGTATTTATAGAGAGAAATCTTCCTATTTTGCTAGTGTTTATCTTGCTTTAAATTGATCTCTGGTTTGGACATGTAAAAGTAAAGTCATTTCTTGTTTTGATCAAATTGAATATTGATGGAAAATTTGTTATATCATTACAAAGAGAAACTTCGTGATATCACTGCTTATGTCAAAACTTTCTTTTATGTTTGGTCAAATGAATTACTCCTTTGTGAAGATATGCTCCAGGTACCACAGGCTCAGCCGCTGCATGTGTTTGTGGTTTCACAGGAGATCAGTTGCCAGCACACAGCCTTGCTGAACCTAGACCCGGCTGCGGCCAGTGCTGTTTGCCTGGCCAGTCTGCAGCAGCCTGTGGGCATTCGCCTTCTGGAGGAGGCTCTGCTGCACCTGCTGCCTGCAGAGCCGCCTGCCAAGCGCATCCGAGGGAAGACCCACTACCCTCCTGACATCGTCAGGTGGATGGAACTGGCTAAGTAAGCTCATGATTGGGCACTGTCAGGGGCACAGTGAATTTGACCGAAGTAATACGGAAAAAATTTGCCTTCCTTTTGGCAGAAAACGAACCAATGACATTGAGAGTGAGACTTACTGTGAAATCTTTAAAAAAATCTTTCAGTCTGAGTACCATTCCATGAAGTCAAGCATGGTTGCCACAACAAGGGAGGTCATGCTCAAGGAAAGAAAACATTAAACCTGTTGATTTCTTTTAGCATACAATCTTTTGGACTTGGTATTATCTACCACGTATAGTTTCCTGTAAAGTGTGGCTATTAGATTATAGTTCCTAATATTTCATGTTTTTTCCTACTTTGCAAACTAAATAGAAAATGAGTTAGTATTTTCAGCTCACTCAAAATTTTAGAAACAGTTTAATCTAGTTACTTTGTTTATTTGGGAAAAACAAATTCTTTCTTGTAGTTAGGTCGTTTTGCATCATGTCTGACTCTACCCCTACCTGTGGTTTTATCATATGAAATTCGCCAGGACCTAATTATGAGAAGAATGTTAGATTGAGGCTGAAATTTAACTTGAACTTCTGTTTTGTAGTGCTGACTTATAGAGCGTTAGGTTACAGGAAAAAAGATAATGAAAATAAGGTTGGGGCTTCTTGCACTTTCTGCTGATTTGTAGTTAGTTAGTTAGTGCACACGTTTCTTTTTTTTTAATCCGAGACAGAGTCTCACTCTGTTGCCTAGGCTAGAGTGCAGTGGCATCATCGTAGCTCACTGCAGCAGGGGGAGTGTTGCAGGGACTGAGCCAGGCGCTGAGGGAATGTGCAAGGGAACTAGATAGTGATCCCAGACTCACAGAACTAGTGACCCAGTAGGGAATGGGTACACTTCCCACATAACTAACCATAGCATGAAGCGCAGGAGGTGGTGAGCACCCAGAGAGGCAAGGTGGAATGCCAGGGTGATCCAGAGAGGGCCTCTGGGCTATGCCAACTCCACCCAGGAGCTGTTTTATCCCACTGCCTCCAATGTGTAAGTGACACCGTGTATGTTTAGTATGTTTAGTATTTGCAGGGAGTGAGAGACCCATATAACGTGTATTTGTTTAATAAATGGAGCATACAGCTTTTAAGGGCTTAAACTTTAAACATTTTTTTCTAACTTGATTAAATACTTCCTCATGCTTTTGTATGTAATATTTTTGCATTCCGTGCAGATAGAGTATTGTGAACATAATTTTGCCTTTTCTTGATATGTCATGGTCATCGTTTTGACCCTGTCACAGTGAATGTAATCCACCTGGGGACCAGTGCTGAGTGCACGCAAAGTGGTGTCATTTCTGGGTTCATGGAGAATGTGTGCAGTGCCCGTCTCCCCTTTGATCCTTGGGCTGTGAGCTGCTATTCACCATCCACCTACCCATTTTTGCCTCTGATTTGTTACATATAACCCTCTATGATCAGGACAGTAAGAGCAAATCTATTAGATTTTTATATAAATTCAAAAATCATTAGGCTCTGGGGTGACCCCACAGGGTTCTTATGATGTGAATACAAGAGATCTAGTACCCAGCCAGGAAGGGAACCCAACAGCAGGAGAACCAAGGAGGAAGCAGTCCCTGGCTCCTGGTCAGGTGACTGCATGTTTAAGAAGAGAGGACGTTTGGGTTGAAACTTGTAGATGGAGGAAGGGAACAAACTGAATAAACACTTACTTGGGAATATCGTGGAAGGGCAAGGTTTGTTGACAGGGTCTAGTCAGAATTTTGTTAAAGTAAAGAGATGAACAAATGCTCCAGTAAGTATGGAAGCTACAATGAAATTGCTTGTCAGTGGAATTGAGATGGTCCATAGAACATGGATTAAACATGGCATCTGCAGGATCAGGGTTATTTTTTACTTGCTTCTGGGTGTTTTAGGGCTAGGCAAAGATTCCTAAGAGCTCACCTACAGATAATATAATAGATGAATACTGAAGATGCTAATACATTGTGAACCTTTGATATTTTCAGATTTTACTTTAAATGCACATTAGAATAATTTCTGCCCTCTGTATAACTAGAGTAGTAAAACCTAAAGGTAGCTTCAAAGTTTATAACATGCTATATGTTTTTTTTTTTTTGAAACAAAGTCTCGCTTTATCATCCAAGCTGGAGTGCAGTGGTGTCATCATAGCTCACTATAACCTCAAATTCTTGGGCTCAAGCATCCTCATGTCTCAGCCTCCTGCATACACAGCTAATTTTTTTAATTTTTAAATATTTTTTTAGAGATGGGGTCTTAATGTGTTGCCCAGGCTGGTCTTGAACTCTTGGCCTCAAAGTGATCCTCCCACCTCAGCCTCCCAAAGTGCTGGGATTATAGGAGTGAGCTACCACGGCAGGCCTAGTTAATATAATATGTGGCATCTTGATTTAATATCATTTCATTAAAATAAATACCTTAAAAATATTATGGCGTTCATTGATTTGGACCTTTTTTGGTTTGTTTTATAGGCTGTATAGATCAATTGGGGAATATGATGTCCTCCGTGGCATTTTTAGCAGTGAGATGGGAACAAAGCAAATCACTCAGAATGCACTTTTAGCAGAAGCTAGAAGTGATTATTCTGAAGCTGCTAAGCAGTATAATGAGGTAAGATTGGTCTCTAGCAAATGTGTCAGTTGCTCGTTCTCTGCATGAACTGTGACTTGAAGCAAAACAAGATACAACGGGTCCTCAAGTGTAGTTGATTCAATGTCTTCTCATTATAATACTGATGAGAAAAAATTGGTTTCATTATACTTGGGTTCACTGAAAGTTGCAGTTTCCAAGAACCTATTGACATTGTTCAATGAGGGTCTGCCATACTAAAAACTGAGCAACGTTTTTTCTATGTCTGCTATTATTATGCAATTTCTATTTGAGTAGGTTGTCATCTTTTAATAAGTAAAAAATGTAAAAACTAAAGAAGAATTGGGGAAGGTGACTAAGTTCAGTTTTATGCATTTTGTGCTCTTGAGTTGCTGTGGCCATCTGAGTGCAGGTGTTGAAATTCAGGGTCTGTGACCTGTGAGACTTGTGAATGAGCAACCCAGGCTTTAAAATCCTCTGTGATTTTCTGCAAATGCCCTGTATTCTAATTTTTATTCTAAGAACTTATTAAGTAATAAATAACCCACAGCATTGATTTAAATAAAATTATGGGTCATTAAAAGTCTTCAGTCTTACTAGTTGGCTTCATTGGTAAGTTTCTTTGAGAAATGGCTTCCTCCTGGTTGGGTTTTTGTGTTCATTTGTTACTGGAAGATTCCTTGTGTTTTTTTTCTTCCTTTCAATGCTACTATGAATATTTTCCCTTTTCTCTCCCTTGCCATAAAGCTGAAAGTGATTGTCTTTAGTTTGATTGTTACACTACCACTACCTCCTTTGCTACATGTTTTCATTTGTATTCTTTCCAAATGTGTAAAATAATCTTACTAACTTTTCTTTGCCAGGCTCTCAATAAACAAGAGTGGGTGGATGGTGAGCCCACAGAAGCCGAGAAGGATTTTTGGGAACTTGGATCCCTTGAATGTTATAACCACCTCGCCAAGTGGAAATCACTTGAATACTATTCTACAGCAAGTGTAGACAGTGGAAACCCTCCAGATCTAAATAAAATATGGAGTGAACCGTTTTATCAGGTAGGTAGAATTATTTTTAATTTACTAAAATAAATATTTTAGATGGTTAGGCATTTTCTACTTAATAAAATTGTTTATTTCATTCCTTTTCAAAAACAAGGAAGTAGTTGTGAAGCATTAGGATATTTATATAACCTGACTCCCCCCACAAACTCCATTGTATTGTTATATCTCTTATCACTTTTAGCTAACCCTTTCAAAATAAATGAGATGCATTTAGAAATAAATATTAACATCTCTAGCATGACTACATGGAAGAATATTTTCTCTTGTCTCTTATATTACATGGGTTGCCCTGGATCAGTGACTACACGCAGGCTGCCTGACTCTTGGGGCAGGTGACTCCTGGTCTCTCCCACACCACCTCTCTCTGACGGTGCTTGTAAATTCCTTAGTTTGTATGTAACATACAGATCATCTAACAGCTGAAAGTAGTTTCTGTTTTCTATAGAACATGTTACTATATATTTTGTGGCTACAAAACAAACTTTTTTTAGATGAACTTGTTTCTGAAATTGTAGTTTTAGGTTTGAAATGTCAAATATTGTCACTTTGGCTTTAAATCTTAACCTATAAAATTAGAGCAAAGAATACTATAGAAATAAAATAATTAGACACACTCAAATCAGCTCTCTCAAGTTACAAGCAGATTTTTAAATCCCTCAGGAGACATACCTACCTTACATGGTCCGCAGCAAGCTGAAGTTGCTGCTTCGGGGAGAGGGGGACCAGTCCCTGCTGACGTTTGTGGATGAGGCCATGTGCTTGGAGCTCCGGAAGGCCCTTGTCGAGCTGCAGTACAGCCAGGAGCTGAGTCTGCTCTACGTCCTGCAGGATGACATGGACAGAGCCAAATATTACATCGAGCAAGGCATTCAGGCTTTTATGCAGGTGACACAGATAGATCTGTCTGATCTATCTACCATTGTTACGGTATTTTTAAAAGGCAGTAAACTCATGAAAAAATTCAACAGAGCTTTCAAGTACTATTTCATACCACCCATTTCCTCCTTTCTGTTCTTCCGGTTTCTTCTGTTAGTGCTCTTCACTCTGTCCTTTGAATGCTTTTTACATTTTTCTCTTCTGTTTTAAAAAAGTTGCATTTTTTTGTTTTTCCTTTAGTTCTCACCTTTCTCATACTGTTAAAGTACACTTTGAGAATAGACTTTTCCATTTGGAGTAGTGGAACAGAAGTTTGGATGCTTTGTGGAGAAGAGCAGGGGTTGATCTTGCCTGTTTGTTTTCTGCTGTTCTTTCTTCCCTTTGTGCTTTTCTGACAGTCTTCTCCTGACTATTGTCTGTTCAGTTGTGTAGAGTCTGTTAACAGCATTTAGCATATGTTAATAACATCTTGCATAGAAGCATACTCATATTATTTTAATTTTTATTTAACCATTTTGAAGTTGATTAGTACCCTCAGGAGAAAGTTTATCAAAGAAGAAAGAACTGACTTCTATACTTGGCAGTTTTACATCAGAGGATATGGGATTTTAAAAAATTGGCAAATAGAAGCAATGATAGCCTCATTATATTCATTTTGTTCATTTTATTGAACTAAAATGTGACTGAAGTTATTTTTTTAAAAATGTAAACCATTTGTTAATTGTTTCTATGACTTAATTATTAACTACTCTGGGACATACTGGGTAATTGTTATATTTATAGAGTAGTTGCTATATTTCACGTTTTAGAGAACTGCATTAAAAATTTGAAGTTGAAACTTGATTTGTAACAGTGCTAAATGCTTTTTCTTAGAATTATTCTAGTATTGATGCCCTCTTACACAGAAGTAGACTCACCAAATTGCAGTCTATACAAGCTTTAACAGAAATTCAGGAGTTCA
Source organism: Lepilemur ruficaudatus (assembly GCA_963574885.1). Taxonomy (NCBI): domain Eukaryota; kingdom Metazoa; phylum Chordata; class Mammalia; order Primates; family Lepilemuridae; genus Lepilemur; species Lepilemur ruficaudatus. The sequence continues at coordinate 43,556 of CAUYRT010095577.1, forward strand.
TCAGCTTTATAAGCAAACAAGGTAATCTTTTTTAATCTACCATTATTTTTTCAATTTTAATTATAGAACAGCTTTAGCATCTGATTTTTTTGCTTAGTGAAAGTACGCGTTTCTTAATTTGTGATTTCGAAACTGCATTGAATTTGTTCTCCAAAAATATATTTTAAGATCATTGAAATAAACATTTTATTTCTTCTTCATGTATTTAAAAAGAAAAAAGAAAGAAAAGGAAAAGAATGAAATAAATGTTTTACATGGTCAGGTACTGTTCTAGGCACTGGGGTGTACATCGAAATAAAACATGTTGCCTAGCTAGACAGCGCTGTCAACATGGGGATGGCTCCAGAGGACATACACCATGTGGCAGGGGAGGGTGTGGGTACAGTCCCCAGATCAGGAAGGTTCTTGTGCCTGTGGGAGGCCATCCCAGAGTCCGAGGGATAGAGTACATCTTTTCAAAGGTAAAATGTCTTAGTTGTAAATCTGAATTTCAGTTTTTGTCCTAATAATTAAAAATAATTATGAAAGACACTTCAGAATATTTCTCTACCTAATTGTTCTGTATTTTAAATTTGAAGAATTATTTTTCAAGTACATATTATTAATGATATATATTCATTAGGTGCTTTCTACTTTTCAGGAACTATTTTAATCTCTATCAGTATTACCCGGGTTTTTGTTTTGTTCTGTAAAAACAAACACTAAAAGTGTTTTTTTGTTTGTTTTTTGAGACAAGGTCTCTGTTGCCTGGGCTAGAGTGCCATAGCATCATCATAGCTTACTGCAACCTCAAATACCTGGGCTCAAGCAATCCTCCTGCCTCAGCCTCCTGAGTAACTGGTACCACAGGCATGTGCCACCACGCCTGGCTAATTTTTCTATTTTTTATAGAGATGGGATCTCACTGTGGTGCTCAGGCTGGTCTTGAACTCCTGGCTGCAGTGATCCTCCTGCCTAGACCTCCCAAAGTGCTAGAATTAGAGGCATGAACCACTGCACCTGGCCTACCTTGTTTTTTTAAACAACCTTATGTGATACAGATTTTTTTCCCACCTCATTTTCTAGAGGCTTAGAGAGATTAAATGACTTGCCTAAGCTAGTAAGTGAAAGATTCAACTTTTGAACCCAGGGCTACCTTGTTTAGGTTCATGTTTCTAAACACTGCTTTCCACCAACAAAATGAGAGAAAATTAAAGCTATAAATATCAGCAATGTGAGATTTCAATTCCATGAGGATTATTATGAATCCCTTTTCTGAGATCCTTAAGGCTGGATTGTTTGTTTTTTTTAATTTTTTAAATTTCAGCATATTACGGGGGTACAAATGTTTAGGTTACATATATTGCCTTTGCCCCACCTGAGTCAGAGCTTCAAGCGTGTTCATCCCAAATGATGCACACCACACCCATTAGGTATGAATATACCCATCCCCTCCTCCTCCCCCACTGCCCGACACCCAGTGAATGTTATTCCTGTATGTGCACTAAAGTATTGGTCAGTTAAGTCAGTTAATACCAATTTGCTGGTGAGTACATGTGGTGCTTGTTTTTCCATTCTTGTGATACTTTACTTGGTAGAATGGGCTCCAACTGTATCCAGGATAATACAAGAGGTGCTAGATCACCATTGTTTTTGTGGCTGAGTAGTAAGTATTCCATGGTATACATATACCACTTTTTATTAATCAATTCATGTATTGATGGGCACTTGGGTTGTTTCTACATCTTTGCAATTGTGAATTGTGCTGCTATAAACATTCGAGTGCAGATGTCTTTTATAGAGTGTCTTTTGTACCTTTGGGTAGATGCCCAGTAGTGGGATTCCTGGATCAAATGGTAGATCTACTTGTATCTCTTTGAGGTATCTCCATATTGCTTTCCACAGAGGTTGCACTAGTTTGCAGTCCCACCAGCAGTGTAGGAGTGTTCCTATCTCTCCGCATCCAGGCCAACATTTATTGTTTGGGGCTTTTTTGATAAAGGCCATTCTCACTGGAGATAAGTGGTATCTCCTTGTTGTTTTGATTTGCATTTCCCTGATAATTAGAGATGTTGAGCATTTTTTCATATGTTTGTTAGCCATTAGTCTATCTTCTTTTGAAAACTTTCTGTTCATGTCCTTTGCCCACTTTTTGATAGGGTTGTTTGATTTTTTTCTTGCTTATTTTCCTGAATTCTATATAGATTCTAGTTATCGGCCCTTTATTAGATGTGTACCATGTGAATATTTTCTCCCATTCTGTAGGTTGTCTGTTTGCTTTCATGATAGGTTTCTTGGCTGTGCAGAAGCTTTTTAATTTGATCAGGTCCCATTTATTTATTTTTGTTGTTGCTATGATTGCCTTTGGGGTCTTCTTCATAAATTCTTTGCCTAGACCAATGTCTATAAGAGTTTTTCCAACATTTTCTTCTAGAATTCTTACAGTTTCATGCCTTAGGTTTAAGTCTGTTATCCAGTGTGAGTTGATTTTTGTGAGAGGTGATGGGTGCGGATCCTGTTTCAGTCTTCTACGTGTGGCTAGAGGCCAGATTGTTTGGGATATTATGTATATAATATGTGCACATGCCAGGGGCAGGAGCAGTATTCCATAATTAAACACAGTGATTAATCTCTGGCCTAAGTCGTGTGTGTTCACATCAGTGGCATAAACAAAGACTGGATAAGTAGCCCTTTGCCAATAAGGTCCTGATTTTGCCATCAGGAAAATTTGATACAACCCTATGAAAATCTTTTCAGTTTTTGGTGCCTTTCAGATTTTGAAATTGCAGGTGAAGGATTGTAGACCCATAGTAAATGTAAGAAGAATAGTATATGTTTATTTTCTCTATCTTTATTCTAGATCCTTAAGCAATTGAGTGTTTTTCTTCTTTTTTTTTTAAGTAATTTTTATTTCAAAATATTAGGGGGTATAACAGTTGAGTTTTAATTTCAGAATATTTTAGATTTAGTATGGTAAATTTGTCTTTTATGAAAGGAAAGATAAGATTTTTATTTTTAATTTGGATCACAAGTTTGGATTGAGTTTCTGTTCACTAATGATTACCTCACCTTGTCCGCTGGTCTTGTCATTGAGCTGTGGACATGATCATCCACTGATATTATTTTTAGGCAATTTATCATCTCAAGTTCCCCTTAAGAGACTTCTAAAAACCTGGACAAACAGATATCCAGATGCTAAAATGGATCCAATGAACGTCTGGGATGACATCATCACAAATCGGTAAGATGTAGTCCTTTTGAGTCAAAGGTGTATTCTCTTTTGAAGTTGCTGAAATAGTTCTTCCTCTAAACCATGGTATATGGAAATGTGGGGTTTGAGTCTGGTGTAGCTGCCTGTCTCCCATCTTGCCTGTTTCCCAGTAAAACTCTCCTGATGGAACTCTCCCCACCTGTAGCGTACCCTCTGCCCCACGGTCTACGGAAAAATCCTGGTTCTGGGGCACCGTGGCACTGCAGTGGACATGCCCATGCTTCTGGCAGTGAGGGGAGGCAAGAGAGATAGGGCAGTGTACATCTGTTTCTCTCTTACAGCTGAAATTTAATTAGTGGGATGACAGCAAAGAAGACTACCGAGTAATGACTCTCTTGATTGTATTATTAAAACTTAGATTTTTGACACTCTTATCTCTTGCCTCTCAACTGTGTTACACAGCCGTGAATCACTTCCCCAGGTCTGAGATCATTTTCACGCCTGTTCCTGTAGTGACGCTATGGACTCCATAGGGCAGATAACCAGCCATGTATTTTAGGGAACAGGCAGTAGACTCAGAGAGGTTGTGATTTATCTAGTACAGATGTCCACAGGAAATAGAACTGAAGGACTCTGACCTCAAGTGTGGTGTTTTCCCATTATTTCCTCCTCTACTCTTTTTTTTTTTAAATTTTTTATTTTGAGGTAAGTTCTTGTAGAAAAGTTATAAGAAAAGTAGTACTCTCCTATGTACATTTTACCCAGATTCATTGATTTTTTTTTAATATTCTGCCACATTAGCTTTTTTATTCTTTCCCTCTCTCCCAGACATATACATTTATTTTCTGAACCATTTGAGCATAAGTTGCACACATCATGTCCCTTTGTCTCTTTTTAAAATTTTTAATTAATTTATTTTTTCAAGATAGAGTATTGCTCTGTCACCCAGGCTGGAGTGCAGTGTCACAGTCATAGCTCACTGCAACCTCAAATGCCTGGACTCAAGTAATCCTCCTGCCTCAGCCTCTCAAGTAGCTAGGATTACAGGTGCATACCGCCATGCCTGGCTCTTTTTAAAAAATTTTTTTGTAGAGACAGGGTCTGGCTATGTTGCTGAGGCTGGTTTTGAACTCCTGGCCTCAAGCGATCCTCCTACCTTAGCCTCCCAAAGGTCTAGGATTACAGGTATGAGCCAGCACACCTATCCTTCTTTGCCTCTTCATATATCATTTTGCATTTCCTAAGAAAAAAAGTGTTCCCTTAGATCATCACAGTTCAATGATCAACTTCCATGCTTTCATTTTTGATCTACAGCCCACTTTCAATTTTGTCAATTGTCTAATTAATATCCTTGGTGGCATTTTCTCCCCCTCTAGGACAGGATCCAGTCTAAAATCACATATTGCATTTAGTTGATGTATCTTTTTAGTCTCCTTTAATGTGGAACAATTTCTCACCCTCCTTTGTCTTTCATGACATTGATGCTTTTAAGGAATGTTCCTCGGTTTGGGTTTGTCTTATGTACTCATGATAAGACCCAGGTGACCCAGCCCTGGCCAGAATACTCTTTTTTCTCCAGCTAGCATGTCATAGGTGGGCTTGATATCCACCTGCCTTTTACTGGTGATAGTAATTTTGATTGTCTTGTTCAAATATCGTCTGGTCTCCCCACTGTATAATTCCAGTCTTCAAGTAATGTGGGGGATGCCTTGAGACATAAAAATGGCCGCCTTCTGATAAGACTTAACCCCTCTGTATTTCGAATTTGTGGATGACTCTTGGCCCAAACAATATGGTTGCAAAATAATAATTTCTAACTCCACTACTAATTCATGTTTATCAGTCTGCATTTTATTGTATGGAACCACCTTCCTCTCTCTCCCATCTATTTATCTATTTACTTTTTAAAAATTATCAAAATAGACTCATGGATTTCAGTTTTATTTAATGGGATATAATATATTACTGTCATTTATTTTGTGTTCAGTTGTCTCAGATTTGGCCTGTGGGAGCTCCTTCAAGCTGATTTTCGAGGCTTACCTTTAAAATTATTCTCCTGTTTTCTTCTAGAAATGTTATAGTTTTAGCTCTTACATTTAGGTCTATGATCCATTGGAAGATAATTTTTTTTTTTTTTAAGAGACTGTCTTGCTCTATCACTCTGGCTGGAGTGTAGTGGTGCAATCATAGCCCACTGAGGCCTGGAACTTCTGGGCTCAAGCGATCCTTCTGCCTCTGCCTCCTGAGTAGCTGGGACTATAGGTGCACACCACCATGCCTGGCTAATTAAAAAAATTTTTTTTTTTTTCGTAAAGACAGGCTTACCCAGGCTGGTCTCAAACTTCTGGCCTCAAGTAATCCTCCCACCTTGGCCTTCCAAAGTCCTATAATTACAGATATGAGCCTCTGTGCCTGGCCTGTGGAAGGTAATTTTCGTGGATGGTGTTGTTGAGATATAATTTGAGAATTCTTTATCATTGGTTATCAGCAATTTGACTATGATGTGTCTAGGTTGGTTTTCTTTGAATTTATCTCGTGTGAGGTTCACTGAGCTGCTTGAATCTGTACATTTATGCCACCACATTTGGGAAATGTTCTGTCGTTGTCTCTTTCTCTCTCTTTTTTTATTTTTTGAAGACAGGGTCTCACTCTGTCTCCCCAGCTAGAGTGCAGTGGCATCATCATAGTTCACTGTAGCCTCCAACTCCTGGGCTCAAGTGATCCTCCTGCCTCAGCCTCTGGAGTAGCTGGACTACAGGAGAGTGCCACCATGCCCAGCTAATTTTTCTATTGTTTGTAGAAACAGGGTCTTGCTCAGGCTGGTCTTGAACTCCTGGAGTCAAACAATCTTCCTGCCTTTGCCTCCCAGAGTGCCAGGATTACAGATGTGAGCTATTGCACCCAGCCTCATTGTGACTTTAAATACTTTTTGCCTCAATTTCTCTCTCTCTCTCTCTCTCTCCCCCCCCCTTTCTCCCTCTCTCTCTCCCCTCTCTCCCTTCTCTCTCTCCCCTCTCTCCCTTCTCTCTCTCCCCTCTCTCCCTCCCGTCTCTCTCCCTCATCTTGGATTCCAGTTATACATACACCAACCTGTGGTTCCATAGGTCCAGTGAGTCTCTGTTCATTTTTATTCAGTCTTTTTCCTCTTTACTCTTCAAGTTAGCTTGTTTCCATTGGTCTGTCTTCAAGTTAGCTGTCATTTCCTTCTGCCTTACTTGCTCTTCTGTAAAGTCTATCTAGTAAATATTGTATACCAGGTATTGTATTTTTCACTTGTAAAATTTCCATTTGATTCTCTTTATATTTTCTCTTTCTCTACTGAGATACCCACCTTCTCATTTATTTCATGTATGTTTTTCTTGATCTCTTAGAGCATAGTTAAAATGGCACTTTAAGGTCCTTACATGATCATTCCAACATGTGGGTCATCTTAGAGTTGATATCTGATACATTCTCCTGGTGCTTTTTATTAATGATTTTGGAGTTTAACTTGGACGTTGTGAATACAGTAGCGCCCCCTTTATGTGTGGGGGATCCATTCCAAGACCCCCAGTGGATGCCTGAAACCATGAGGTACCCTACATATATACTATGTTTTTTCCTATACAAACATACCTATCAGAAAGTTTAATTTATACATTAGGCACGCTAAGAGTAAACAATAATAATAAATAGAACAAGTATAACAATATACTGTAATAAAAGTTACGTGAATGTGGGCTCTCTCTTTTCTCAAAATATCTCATTATACTGTACTACAGGTAACTGAACCCACAGAAAGCAAGCCACAGTTAAGGGGAGATGCTGTAGTCTCTTGTGTCGGCTCTGGGATCTTTTCTATAATTCTCTGGTAGGCAGTCGCCTAGTTGTGTTTGGACAGTAGGCCCTATCTTGCTTCTGTCGGTTTAGATCTCAGGTCTGTCTTCAAGCCTTCCCTATACTGTTTTGAGCCCACCTTGCATGTGCACATCCGGGGCAGGCGTGTGGGTTCACATGCAGAACTAGAGGACCCTGCTCTGGTCTCTCCCGCCAGGGCTCTTCCTGCAATCTCTGCTGGCCTGGGCCTTCCAGGTTCCTCTGGGCAGGATGCAGCAGCGTTCCCTTAAGGATCTCAGTCACTCGAGCTGCCACCCACCTCATAGCTGCATAAGGAGAAGAAATAAGAAACTCATCCCCAACAGCAGCCCCTTCTCCCACTTTTCATTTCCCCACACAGTCTGCCATCTTTTATTTACCCTCAGAGTTCTCAGGAGATTTATTAATAGTTTGTATTTTACCCGGAGTCTCTGGTTGTTATCCACAGAGGGCTGAGCCATAGGGGCTCACAGTGCCATGCCAGAGCCAGATTCCGTTGTTTTTAGAAAAGATGGTTCTTTCCCTGGCTCTGTGCTCCTCGGTTTGATGCAAGAATGTGCCATGCAGTATATAGCTCTTCTCTCCCTTCGTTTGACTTGTTCCCTCTGCATGGGACTCCCTCACCAGCTCTGCTCCTGAAATTGAGTGTGTTCCTGACAGCCCAGGGGGGTCCTGTGCATTGTGTGACTGGGTGTGCACTTCCACTGCTGCCCACCTCTGCCCTTTCTGAGGTCACACAGGCAGGGACATTTATGGATTCATATGCATCATATTCTTCAAATATTAATCAAGTATCATTTTGTACCACATTTTTTTTTTTAGAGATAGGGTCTTGCTCTGTTGCCCAGGCTGAAGTATAGTGTTGTCATTGTAGCTCACTGTAACCTCAGACTCCTGGGCTCAAGTAATCCTTCTGCCCCAGCCTCCCAAGTATCTGGGACTGTAAGCACATACCACCATGCCCATCTAATTTTTCTATTTTTTGTTAAGACTTGCTTTGTTGACTAGGCCAGTCTCAAACTCCTGGCCTCAAGCCTCCCAAAGTGCTGGGACTACAGATTGAACCACTGTGCCTGGCCTGTACCACTTTTACCTGTGTAGTCTTATGATTAAAAATAGTGAAAGCTTAAAAACAGTAGCAGCTTTTGGGAGAGGCAGTACATATTAGTTTGGGGTGAGAGGTGTAGAGTGAAAAGAAAAAAGAAATAAAAGAGAGACGGGAGGCATGCTGGTTTATCTGGCCACAGTATTTCTAGGAAAATTAGAAATCAGTCCCTGGATGAATAATGGAAATTTACTTGATTGTTGATTAGGGATGAACTTTATATGTTAAGGCCCTTTGTCAGTGGTACTATTATTAATGAAAATAAAATACTTAAATTCATGTGTAAATTATGATACAAATAAAAATAATTCTATAACAACCCAGCATTATCTTTTAAAATCCTCAGTGATTGTTTATAGCCTGTTTGCAGCTTTACGTTTTTCACCTTTGGGTGTATGACCTTAGATTGATAGATTAGAAGAGAAAAATGGCTTTGGAGAAGGAGAAAGGAGAAAAGGAGAAAGTGGTAACACAGGGTATGTTACCATTCACCAAGAGGGAAAATTGTGAGTTTGAATGCTTTATTTTCTGGAAGTGGAAGTGTTAACTGATATCTGCAAAATTCTGTTGAAGTGTTTTTGGTGATCTTTTAAAGAGTTGATTAAAAGGGAGAGTGTACATTTATGGTTTAAATATGAGCAAAAATGTATTAACTGTGAGATTTCTCTCTGTAACTGCTATCCAGTAGATTCCTGTTTGTCAAACAGGGACTTTCATGAGTCTCTGACATTAAGCCTCCCTTTTCTTTGTTTTGTGTAGATGTTTCTTTCTTAGCAAAATAGAGGAGAAGCTGCCGACTCTTCCAGATGATCACAGCATGAACGTGGATGGCGACGGAGACGCCAGGGATGGGAGGGATGCACCTGAGCAGGAAGAAAGTGTCAGCTCCCTGATCAGGAGCTGCAAGTTCTCCATGAAGATGGAGATGATAGACAGTGCGAGGAAGCAGGTCGGCACTCACGTCTGCGTCCCCGTTCGATCTCACATCTTCCCGAGTTAGCATCTTTCCTAACTCAGCTTTTCTTTAGAATCTGAAGCTTAAAAATAATTGAGTAGATAGTATTTTCTTTCTCTTTGTAAGAAAGTAAACTTGAAGAAACATTTGCTTAAAATTAGCCAGAAAGACTCTAAAATTTATTTTATGCCTGATCATTTCAAAATGATTAGCATCTATTATTTGAAAAGCAAATCAACCTAATGTGAGATTTGATCTCATTTAACATAACGAATCCTTGGCAGTTAGTTACAAATTATTTTTAGGTTTAATTTGTGGAAATCTATCATTTGATAATAAGGCCCTTTCTTGATATTAAGTATACTTTGCTTAAAAGGTGCATATTATCTATTTAGATGCATTAAATCATATTTGAATATACAGGGGGGCTTGCTATTTTAATGACCCTGTATTGATTGCTATTGCAAAGCAAAGGATGTTATTCTAGTAGAAATAATTAATATTTCTGTTTTGTAGGTTTAAATGCTCATTTACAGATTTTTCTTTGGATGGGTGTCATTTCAATTAGGAATTTTTGTATTGCAAAATACAAAAAACCCAATCCAGAGCAGCACCAGAGAGCAGAGGTGCAGTTCCCAAGAGATGAAGCAGGTTAGGAGGCAGGCAGGGCAGAGATCCGGTGAGAAAGAGCAGGGTGTGGGCAGAAGGGGTGATTTGAGCTGAAGAGTTTTGTGGTGAGGCAGTCTGGGGTCATGATAAGAGAGAAACACAGTCCCTGCCCTCATGATCACTGTCTAGTGAGAGAGCGAGTGGTAGGGGCTGCACGCATGACCACAACAGCACAGATGGGCGAAAAAAGGAGATACCAGCAAAGTCAGGAGAGTGCAGGAAGAAGAGAGCTTCCACCTGAGGCAAGGAGGCTTCTGGGGAAGGGGCAGTTGATCTAGGGTGTGCTTTATGGGAACGGAAGGCTTTGGATGTGGAGAGGAGAGAAAGGTATTCCAGATGTTAAGAAATATGCACACACAAACATGAAGGTGAGGTGCTGGGAAGGGCAGAGTCTGCTCCCTCGAAGGGTTGTGGGGCCTCTTGACGGGGTTTGCAAGGGTCACCTCGCACTCAGGCTTCCGAGGACAACTGGAGACCACATGCTGCAGGGATTGGGAAACCATGGAAGGCTCTCCACGCATGCTGGTCCACTGGAAGATTGGCTGCCCAGGGCAAAGCAGAGGCAGAGAGAGACTGGGACAGCCACGTTAGGGAAGTGGGATGGAGCTGAGCAGAGCATGAGAGATTCTGTGTGGGGATACAGGAGGCCCTGGGTGTTGGGGACCACGAGAGGGTGACGCTGCAGGCGATGTGGATTTCCAGCCTGGATGGTTGGAAGGGCAGTAATTAGGAAGACCGAGGTCTGATGAAAATGTCTCTTGAAACGTGGGAGAGAATTAGAGTACACGTACATGATTTAAAATACACGCATGTAACAAGCAACCAAATAAAATGTAGGTCAGTTGTTCTTCATCAGAGTTAAAAACTTTTATGTCTCAAATGACATGCTCAAGAAAGTGAAAAGACAATCTAAATAATGGGAGAAGATATTTGTAGATCATCTATCTGATGAGGGCTGGTATCCAGAATATATAAAGAACGCCTTACAACTGAACAACTGAAAGTCAAACAACCCAATTAAACTTTTTTTGCTTTTTCTTTTTTTTTTCTATTTTTGTTTTTCAAGTATTCTTTCTTTCTTTTTTTTTTTTTTTGAGACAGAATCTCACTCTCTTGCCTAGGCTAGAGTGCTGTGGCGTCAGCCTAGCTCACAGCAACCTCCAACTCCTGGGCTCAGGCAGTCCTTCTGCCTCAGCCTCCCCTCCCGAGTAGCTGGGACTACAGGCGTACACCACCATGCCGGCTAATTTTTTCTATATATATTTTTCAATTGTCTGGCTAATTTCTGTCTGTTTTTAGTAGAGATAGGGTCTCGCTCATGCTCAGTCTGGTCTTGAACTCCAGAGCTCAAACGATTCACCTGCCTCAGCCTCCCAGAGTGCTGTGATTACAGGTGTGAGCCACTATGCCTGGCCTCCAGTTAAACTTTTGAGTAGACATTTTGCCAGACAGTATATGCAAATGGCCAACAGCACATGAAAAGATGCTCATCACTAGTCATCAGGGACTGCAGATCAAAGCCACAGTGAGATACCGCTTCGTACCCACTGGATGGCTAGAATCAAACAGACGGATGGTATCAGGTGTTGGCGAGGCTGTGGAGAAACTGGAACCCTCATGTGTTGCTGGTGGGAATGCAAAATGGTGCATCTGCCAGGGGAACAGTATGGCAGCTCCTCAGTTAAACACAGAGTTGCCATGTGACCCTGCAGTCCCACTGCTAGGTATAGACCCAAGAATAATGAAAGCACACAGTCACACAGAAATTTACACACACGTATCCACAGTAGCATTACCTAAAGTGGCTGGAAGGGTGAAAACAACCCAAATGGTCATCGGTAGGTGGACAGAATGTGGTGTATCCACACAGCGGAGTATTATTCAGCCACAAAGAGGAACGAAGCACCCACACCTGCTACAGGTGGGACGAACCTGGGAAGCATCATGCTAAGGGAAAGAAGCAGACACAAGATCGCCACCTGTTTTGTGACGCTGTTGTTCCCAAATGTCCAGAGTAGGCAAATCTGTAGTGACAGAAGGCAGATTAGTGGCTGCCAGTGGCTAGACAGAATGGGAAGTGACTGCTTACGGGCAAAAGATTTCTCTTTGGGTGATGAAAATATTCTGGAATTAGTTAGTAGTGGTTGTTGCCAAACTTTGTTAATATACTAAAAATACTGAATTTACTCTTTAAATGTGAATTATATCCCAATGATAAAAAGATATCTGCATAATTGAAGCTAAGGAGATGAGCCCAGCTGTCCTAAGGCAGCTGTGTTGTGCAAAGGAGAGGTGGGTCAGCTAACACCTTCTTTATGAAGCAGTTTTATTTCTAGACTGTCACCTATATATCAGCATACCACTTTCTCTTTTTCTTCTGTTAATACAGAACAGTTTCTCACTTGCCATGACACTGTTGGAGGAATTGCGCAAAGAGTCAAAAACGCGAGAGGAGTGGCGGGTAAGGTGGGTGCAGAGCTACTGCCGCCTGAGCCAGGGCCGGAGCCGGGCCCAGCACCGCCCCGAGCAGATCCTCACCATGGTGAAGACGGTCTCTTTGTTGGGTAATTAGACTGCTGTCATCCACATACATTAGAATGCTGTTTTATATGATGCCTTGCATATCTTCTAAGACTATTCTTTGTTTTAGAAACAAAGACTAAGGTAAATCTTAGTCTTAAGATTTACCTTAGTCTTTGTTTCTAAAATTTACCTCCCTACAAAGATTTACCTTTGTTTCTTAAATTTACAAAGGTAAATCTTTGTAGGGAGGTAAATCTGACTTTTGGGTGGTAAATCTTCGTAGTAATTTTAGTAAATTAGCAAAGTGTGCCGTACAGAATGATGTGATTTCCTTGGGAACAGAGCAAAGGATGGGGAGTCCTTTGTGTTCTAATAATGCTCTTGAATATGACATTGGAGCTTTTATTTCTTTGCCTATAAAATAAAATGGAAATTAAAGTTTTTCTCTTCAATACTTAACCAAATTATGGGTCTAATAGTTTAATTAGTTTGAAAACTCTAAGCTTCATGTAAGATGTAAAAATTTAAACAAGAAAAGCTGTTGTCCTCCTTAGTTCTTCTCTTTTCATAATGATGTAGACGTTAAGACTGAGGGAAAAGTGCTTTCCCAGGCATGGGTCCTCCTGCCCTGCTGCTCCTTGTCAGGTGTGCCTGGTGGTAGGGTGGCCATGCACATTCCCACTGTCCTCCCAGATGGCTCTCCAGCAAGACAGAGCATAGGACCGGAGTGGGAGCCTTAGTAAAGGTGCCAAGAGGAAAAGCAGTGTTAGCATACTGATCCCAGGATCAGCTGGTACGGTGGTGTGCGCCTATAGACCCAGCTACTGGGGAGGCTGAGGCAGGAGGATCACTTGAGTCAAAAAGTTCAAGGTTGCAGTGAGCTGTGACCATGCCACTACACTCCAGCCTGGGTGACACAGGGTCTAAAAAAAAGTAGGAGAAGGAGGTCATCCTTAGATTGCTTAAATAATTTTATAGGGTTTCTTTGGTGGGGATTAGTACCATAATAAGAATAATTTACAGTTAGAGTATGGTTGTAGTTTGTAACAGCCTGGCGAGATAATCAGGGCCAGTGGTTGTGGTCCTATATCTGACAGAGCTCTGGCAGAGGACTGGCAGACCCTGGACAAGCAGGATGTGTGGTTGGCCGGGTGTGCTAGTTCTTCACACACCACCGCACCTCTGGATGCTGCGGGTTTGACCAGGGCTGGTTAAGCTCCTTGTCCAGAACCACACAGTAAGAAGTGGAACTAGAACTTCAAATGTAGCTGTGTCTGTTGCTTTATCAGCAGTAGGCTCCAGTATCAGTTGTAAAATCTATGAGTTACTAGTGTCTATGCACCAATGCATTAATAAGAGCCATTTTTTATTCTTTGCAACAGACGGAATTAGGTGCTTTAGAAAAAATGCAGAATGATGATGCTTGAATAAAAGTTAAATCATAGTTTTAATTGCTAAGCCTCCATGGACTTTGCAGTTACTTCTAACTTTTTTTTATTAATAAATTAGTTTAAGAAATTCCCTAGCCAGTATTTGAAGTCTGTTTCCTGTACTTTGAAGATTTATTTTAATAAATTTCTTAATAGAAAACAACTTTTTTACACTATGAATTTCTTTTTTTAATTTCAGGAAAAAATTATGTTGCTTTTTTTTTTTTTTTAAATCTAACAGATAAAAACAACACTTCAAGCTACTTAAGCAAAAACATTATGGCTTTCTGTGATCAGAACATTCTCTTAGGCACAGCTTGCAGGATCATAGCTGATGCTCTTAGCAGTGAGCCAGCCTGCCTCACTGGAATCGAGGATGGCAAGGAGAGAATTCTGGAGCTCTCTGGATCCGGTTCAGAGGATGTAGAGAAGGTAGTGAATACCGGGAGCATGAACATTTTATGTTTGTGTACTATGTGTGTCTTTAATGTGCAGCCTTTAAGCTATAGGAGAGTAATAATTAATTTATCACTTTTGTGTTTTTTAAAATATATTTGATAGTTATGCACTGCCAGGTTTCTTATGTGGAAAATTGACACACTCCATGTGTTTTCTGTTTATTTGAGTGATAGAAATTTTTTGGTATTAAAAAATGAGAAATTTCTAATTTTCATTGGATTGATGTGGACAGTTCTTTCAGGAATTTTGTTAATGCAATTTCACCATCAGTCGCCATTCAGATGTCCCTTTCAGCTTGTGGGACGAATTAGCCCTTCTACTTGTTTATTTGGTACCTGTTGTGCTTAGCTTTTTTCAGATTATTTTGTATTTCCAATGGGTACCTGTTTCTTCCTCGTCTCACTGCGTCTGGCCTGGTCTTCTCTCTGTGATGTTGCCGTCTGCGCAGGTCGTGGAGCACGAGGAGCCACTTCCACCTCTCCACAGCCCCTGGCGACCTGGTCTGGCTGTGTGCAGCTCGTGGACTATCTGGCCTGCCCCGAGCTTGCTTCTTTCTGTTTCGCTGGTTGTTACGTGCTCAGGATCTTGCTGGAATTGCTCACTCCTTCACAACCAGGGCAGGCTCTCCTTTTTCCAGCTAACTAATTTTCAGTGTTATTTTGGAGATGTGGATCCATGTACGCCTCATGAACGACAAGTGGAAAGTAAAGTTCTTTGAGGTAGCTTCAGTTGCACTCGCAGGTTTCCTGAGGTCTCTGTGAATTCCAGGTGATTGCGGGTCTGTACCAGAGAGTGTTCCATCACCTCTCCAAGGCTGTGCAGATTGCTGAGGAGGCCCAGCCTTCCTCCTGGGGCCGTGGGCCTGCAGCTGGGGTGGTTGATGCCTACATGACGCTGGTGGATTTCTGTGACCAACAGCTCCGCAAGGAGGAAGAGAATTCGTCAGATGAATTGCGAAAGATAAAAGCAAGTTAGTATTCCTTTATGTCAGTGTGAAGTCCTAAGAATTTTGTAGATACTTTTGATTTCCTATTTGTTTTCAAATTACAAATATTTTGAGAAAAATCTGTTGTCTTTTGAAGAGACAAGGCATCTCCAATCAACATGACCTGCACTTGAATGGAGTCAAGCAGTCTCCTCCGTTTCCATTTGCTTAATTTATACTTCCATGTTTCTCTTGCAGCTTCGGTATTACTGACTCATGTGGCAGCCTCTTGCTCCTGGAGTAAATTCAGTAAGCAGCAGCTGCTCTGTATTCCCAGCCCAGGATGCAAATGGTGCCTCATGTAGAACGGGCACTCCAGTGGCAGGTGCTGCTTCAGAGTACAAATGCAAAAACATGTCTGGTGGTGTTGACCTGAGGTGGTAGTTAGAAAGAGAACAATGACATACTACAAAATATAAGCCAAAAAAGGAAAATGTCATCACTTGTTAAACTTACACTTTCTGTGTAAGTGGAGATACTGACTATTGCTTTCTTGCTTGCTGTCCTCAATAGTTACTGGCTCTGTGGAACTACAGGCATATCCAGCACTTGTGGTGGAGAAAATGTTGAAAGCTTTAAAATTAAATTCCATTGAAGCCAGGATGAAGTTTCCTAGATTACTTCAGATTATAGAACAGTATCCAGAAGAGACCTTGAGCCTAATGACAAAAGAGGTTGGTATTTTTATTCCAGTGAGTGGAAAGGGACTTTATAGAACTTAGAAACTCTTCTATCCACACGTGCTTATGTGTGCAATGCGTACATTATAGCTTTTCCCAACCAGCACTGAGTCCTGCTACAGTCTAAGAGCATAGGTAACTAAAAACAGGATAAAAGAGTGTTCACATTTACCCATTCTCCTCTGTGGGTGCCAGTAAGAACACTGAGCAAGGACCCGCGGAAGTGGAGGCGGGTGTGAGTGGGACGAAGACATCTGTGTGGAGCAGTTTGCTGCCCGTGCAGACCCAGCCGTGGTGGGTCTGGTGCCTTGCGCTCAGGGTGGCCTTCAGCCCAGGGAGCATGAGTGGCTTCAGCTCTACCTCCCGGGGAGTATAGTGCCCACCGGCAGTCCTGTGGCTACAGGTGTGGGACCAGCCCACACCTCCACACAACCTGGCCCTGGGCCCCACCCAGGGCTGCCCCGCCAGCTGTCCTCCGGTCCTTCGGGCTCAGTCTGTGTCTGGAAGGGCTCCATGGACTTCATATGTGCAAGGGCTGGGGCTGTCCAAAAGGCTCCTGAACTGACTCTTGTAATATGAACTGGAAAATAGGGCCAGTTTGAGTTGAGAATGTAATAGTTCAGAAAGGGTCACATGGTATTCTATTAGCTTCACACAGTGAGTTTGTAAACAGTACTGGTCTCTGAGCTGTGGGGACTCAGTGTGACTGTCAGGGCCCACTGCATGGATTTTGAAAGGTGGGCATTTTAATAGGTCTTAAATAGGAGATTAAAGTAAATTCAGAAATGCAGCATATATGTGTTTTTCTTAAAGATAAGTGAGCAAATAGTTAAATAACTTTATTATGATTTTGGTTTTTTCCAAAATAATATTTTATTGATACATGATAAAAATAACACTTTGAATTTGTTAGGAAATAAATGGAATATTCAGTCATTGTTGTCATCATGCCTGGTAGACACCTGTGACGGGCAGCTAGCCTCAGTTTGCACTCACGTGAGCCGTGTGGGCTGACTCATCTCATCCTCACTCCTGCTGCTGCCTCAGCTCGCAGATCAGTTAGGAAGCTTGCCACACTCACGTCGGCATTCCAGGGACCGCAGATCTTATCTTTAAAATAACACCTTAAAAGTATTAGGAAACATGAACACATTTTTTAAATGGTCTTGTAGTAGAGACAAAAACCAGAAGCCATGAAAGAAAATAATTTGACACTTCTATGGAGAACAAGAAAATGCTGGACCGGGCATGGTGGCACACGCCTGTGATGCCAGCACTCTGGGAGGCCAAGGCGGGAGGATGGTGTGAGCTCAGGAGTTGGAGGTTGCAGTGAGCTATGATGATGTCACTGTACTCTAGCTGGGGTGACAGCGTGAGACCCTGTCTCAAAAAAAGAAAAGAAAATACCATATACAAACTTAAAAAAAAATGGAGAAAAATATTTGCAACATAGAGACAAAGAGCTGACATCTCCAACCTATAAAGGAAATGGTCAGAGGAAATACAAACGTGATTAAAGTATGTAAGGCAAATAAACATGGAATGTTCAGCCTCACTAATAATGAAATATGAACATTTAAATTGGACATTTTTCACTTATACAGTGATTTCAAAAGTACATTGTGTCCAGTGTTGATAAGGATTTTGGAAAGTAGTCAGTCTAATGCTTTTAGAAATGAAAAGTTGAAAAGTCTTTTTGGCAGTAAATCTAGCAGTGTTTCTTGTAGTTGTTATGATGTGAATGATTGTTAAGGCTTACACTATAATTTTCTAGGAATGTATCCTACAGGTATATAGCACAAGCACAAGAGTCATATGTATAGGAATGTCCACTGCAGCATTACTTGTCACAGCAAACAATTGGAAAATGCCCTAAATATTCATTATAGAACAGTAGTTAAATAAAATGGGATACTGCACAGCTGTTAAAAAGAATGGGATAGGCCAGGTGCAGTGGCTCACGCCTGTAATCCTAGCACTCTGGAAGGCTGAGTGGGAGGATTGCTTGAGGTCAGGAGTTTGAGACCAGCCTGAGCAAGAGCGAGACTGCATCTCTACTAAAAATAGAAAAAAAATTAGCTGGGCCTGGTGGCGCTTGCTGGTAGTCCCAGCTACTTGGGAGGCTGAGGCAGGAGGATCGCTTGAGCCCAGGAGTTTGAGGTTGCTGTGAGCTAGGCTGACGCTACGGCACAGCCTAGTGAGACTCTGTCTCAAAAAAAAAAAAGGGATAAATATATCTGTACATCTAAGAAAAATCAGGAATGGTCTGTCTGTATGATTCCATTCTTGTAGAAAGAAGATACGTGTACACATGTGCAGAAAATGTCTGGCAGAATCCCGTGGTTGCCTCAGCAAAAAAGAGGTTAAGGATAGAAGACTTTTTATTTTACACTTCTGATTTTTTTTATATCAAACATGTTGCTTTTATAATAAGGCAATGTTACGTTGAATGTTATGTTGTTTGTTAAGTTCCAGCTCTCTGTGTTTTAGATTTCTTCCATTCCTTGCTGGCAGTTCATTGGCTGGATCAGCCACATGGTGGCCTTACTGGACAGAGAGGAGGCCGTGGCCGTCCAGCACACCGTGGAAGAGATTGCTGACAACTACCCACAGGCGATTGTGTACCCGTTTATAATAAGCAGTGAAAGCTATTCCTTCAGAGATACTTCTGCTGGTCATAAGAATAAGGAGTTTGTGGCAAGGTGATACTAAAGAAAAATAAGGTTGATCAAATACTGCAGGTTATAAAATGTGTATGTGGTAAAAGCAAGCACATGGAAGCTTTTGTTTGTCTTCAAATTAATTAGGGCTGTCACTGAAGAATAGAAAATCTTAAGTATATTTATTTGTTGACTGTATCAACTCTGAGTATGCTACTTGTTACAGAATTTATCTCCTTTATAAACAGCTTTTCATCTTATAATATTACTCACACTGCATCCTGCCCTTATGCTCACAGTCCTTACTCTGTTGGTTGAGACAGACTAGATGAGATGCTTTTTGAAATCAGTTCCTTAAATTGTCCTTTAAAATGTACAGTAAGACCCTATTTTTATTTTTTTATATTTTTTGAGACAGTGTCTTCCTCTGTTGCTGGAGCTAGAGTGCCGTGGTGTCAGCCTAGCTCATAACAACCTCAACCTCCTGACCTTAAGCAATCCTCCCGCCTCAGCCTCCCAAGTAGCTGGGACTACAGGGAGGCAACACCACACCCAGCTAATTTTTCTATTTTTGGTAGAGACGGGATCTCACTCTTGCTCAGGCTGGTCTTGAACTCATGAGCTCAAGCGATCCTCCTGCCTGGGCCTCCCAGTGTGTTAGGATTACAGGCGTGAGCCACCATGTCCAGCTGACCGCTCTTCTTATTTAGGAGTCAGTAGATGGCCTGAAGTGCTCTCCTGTTCACTTTCTGAGTTACTTCATGAGCAGAGACAGTTTTTGAATGAGTGTGGGTGCATCACGTCTACAGGAATATTTTGTAAATGCATGGTATTCAGTTCAGCTCCATCAAGACTTTTTTTGGTCATGAGCTGATTGGCCTCATTATTTCAAGTGTTTTGTCTTGGGGAGACGAGGAGGAGCAAGGCCCAGCTTCTGTGGAGGTTTGTCATTGGCTCAGCCGTGCACCTGCCACCTGCTGCTGCCATAGCCCTGTCTGCTGCGCTAGCTCACAGGCAGCTGAAAAAAGAGAAAAAGATTTTAAAGAAAGTGTATCAAGAAACTGACATTTTCTTTCACAGCATAACTTCAGAAACTATATATCAAATTGTATACATCAAAATGTCAACATCACTTGCAAGATTTGCCTTTATCTAAAAACCTCACCTGTTGATAGAAATAGATACTTCATTTAATATGGATGGATTTTTAAATTGCTCCTTCCTTGCGCTATATAGGTGCTGTTATATATATGTAATATGTATAAATGATATACTTACATATAGTTATATAAAATATACATTTTAATATATACTATAGGGCTTGACCTTTGGAAGATGTTTGATTAACTAAACTTGATAATTCTTTTAATAGGATTAAAAGTAAATTGGATCAAGGAGGAGTGATTCAAGATTTTATTAATGCCCTAGAACAGCTCTCTAATCCTGAACTGCTCTTTAAGGTAATAGCAGTTTCTAGCACATAAAATATAGAACTGGAGTAAAACTTAGTAGTATTCTAGCTTGATTTTTTTCTTTTTTATTCTGCACAGGACTGGACTGATGATATGAGAGTTGAACTAGCCCAAACCCCTGTAAATGAAAAAAACATTGAGAAAATGTATGAAAGAATGTTTGCAGCCTTGGGTGACCTGAGGGCTCCAGGCCTGGGGACCTTTAGAAGGAAGTTTATTCAGGTATGGATGGTCAGGCCTACGTTTGTGACAGCAGAATCATTGTGATGATCAGTATTTACATTTGACAATTTGTTAACAATCCTAGTTTAAAAATATCAACCTTGTAAAGGACTTTAGATCTGATGCTGTCTGTGAACACTGATAATAAGCAGGAATCAGGTGAAACCGCAGGGTTTCATTACATTCTGTTCTTCCTGCTCAGATTCTTAGATCTGAAGGTTACGTTTGGTTTAGTATTTTTAATTCTTTAAATGATTGGAATATTGGATCAAGAAAATGTTTGTATTATGTCTTATATAAGTTGATAAATATTTTTAATCACTCATCTCAGTTCAGGGCACAGTCCAGGGTGCTTAGGAGACACTTGGAGAAGACAGACCCATTCCTTGAGCCCAGGGACGGTGTACGACAGACCCTTACAGAGGTGCACAGGACAAATGTGATAAATGTCAGGTCTGTCTCACAGTTGTGCTGGAGTTGGACGGAGAAGGACACAGCGTCGTTGGGAGGGATCCTGAGCACGTGGGGACTCCCCCGCCCAGCGGGCTCCCTTTCGCCCTGCCTGCCTGCACACTGCCTTCCAGCATTGGTATCACCTCATTCCTCCTTTAGAGCCTTCCCTGACCCTTCTCCCCTACACTCTAGGGCCTGAGAAAGAAGTCGGTGCTCCTTCCTTTCTTGCCTAGAGCACCTTACGTTAGAATGTCTCTCTTTTAGCATTTCATCATAGTGATTTTTTTCCCCCCAATTTTGGTCAAACTACTTTTATTCATTAAACCTCAAGAAGTTTAGGGGCATAGAGGAAAAGTCTCTGTACCCATTGTTTACAGAGTTCTCAAGTTCCACAGTCTATAGTGCAAAGGAAGACCTTTACCCTTTATGTTTTTTTTTAATTAAGATATGTCATATGTCCCATAATTCATCTGTTAAAAGTATGCAATGCAGTAGTTTTTAGTATATTCACAGTTATGAAACCATCATACATCAATTTCAGAACATTTCATCACCAGGAAAAGAAAGCCCACACCCATCAGCAATTACTCCCCATTACCGGCCCCTGGCAGCCAACAAACTACTTTCTGTCTCTAAGGATTTGCCTGTTTGGACATTTCGTATAAATGACATCATATAATATGTGACTGGCTTCTTTCACTTAGAGTAATGTTTTCTAAATTGATCCACCTTGTGGCACATCTTAGTGCCTCATTCCTTTTTAATCGCTGAATATTATTCCACTCTGGGTGTGCCACATTTTGTCTATCCTGCCATCATTTAATGGACATTTGGGATGCTTCCACATTTTAGCTCTTACAAATGGTGCTGCTGTGCACATCTGCGCACAGACTTTGTGGGGAGATGTTTTCAGCTCTTGTGGCCCATCCTCAGGAGTAGAAAGCCATGTGAGCTTTAATTGTTCCTTTGCTTTTTGCCTCCTGAATTAGGCTTGCAGGCAGAGGTTTTGTTTTGTCCATCTTTGTCTCTCCACTACCTAGTAAATTGCTTGGTATGAAACAGGTGTCTTTAATTAGATGAATGAATGATTAAATTTTGTTAAGTGGAGACCAGTTCTGGTGGATCTTCCCTACTTGGGGTAGCTTTAGTTAAAGGTATGAATGTCAACAAATACAGGACTGTCTGTGGCCTGACGTGACCTGGGATATGTCCTGCAAGTGAGGGTGGCACTGTGGCCTCTGTACTTTGCATTATGACACAGTAAGTGCCACATCGAGGCCGTGCTGCTGCTCCTGAGTATGTAAGGGTCTCAGAGCAGGAACTATACCTACTGTAGTTAAACGAACTAAATACGTTCTACTTACAACTCGTGTGCCAACATTAATTTATAAAATTATAGAATGTTGGATTTGGAAGAGTGTTTAAGTGTTTGTTTTCTCCTAAGCCACTGCTCTGCACACTCTTTCTGTGAAGGCCCAGGTTTTGGCATTGCAGCCTCACAGACTGTCCCCAGAACGCGTGTCTGCCACCAGAGCAGGAAAGCGGCGCTGGACGGAGCACAAGTGCTGGGTGTGGCTGGCAGCATCCAGCAGAATCCTCTTGATAAAAACAAGCAGTGAGCTGGGTGTAGCTCGAGGGCTGTGGTTTGCCAAACCTTGTTCTAAACAGAAGCTAGAGCTAAGTGTGTGACTCCTGGTGTCATTGGGGAGGGTGGTGGAGTGGACACTAGACCTGGGTCTGCTGGCTTGGTGGGCCCATGCCATCCCTGCGTCTCTCCAGCAGCCCTTTGTCCTGCAGCATCTGGCCTGGCCCGCTCTCCAGTACACCGTGTCTCCTCAGCCAGTCTGAGGATGTCATCGTGTGGAAAAATTCTACACAGACCCCAATAAAGACTGCACGTTATTCCTTGAATTTATGGTCGCTTCCTTTGCCTGCGTGCTGGACACCATAATACTGCCCTAAAAATCTGCCCATGGAGACCACACTTCCTCCCAGCTGCCATGGAGCACAGCGACATTCAGCCTTTACCCAGGGCCCCAGCAGAGTGCAGAAGCACCACCACTGTTCCTTCCAGGCATGAGATGTGCTTGTAGTTTAATTTCTTGTACCTTGGAATATCTATCCAGAACTTTCTACCTGGTACCAAATCAACAGATAATTTGCATTAGTTTAAATAATAATTTACCAAAACAAATTGCCTCAAATTCACTTTAGAGGCTCCTTAAGGGTATCGTGCCTTTCAGATAGGATGCTGGTGCTGATTGTGTTTGGAAAGCAGCTAATCTTTCCATGTGTTCTAAGAGTTGTAGATTGTTTCTGTATTTTTAATCCATTTATATGTCAAAATAAATGCATATTTATTTGCATGCGTAAATCTGTTTTATGCATGTCGGTTTTCCTATAGTGGATTGTCTTAAAATAGAGCCTATATTTCACCTAGACCAGATTTATATTGTGGCATTAGTTCTAAATTTGGTAAAAAACATTTCTATAATAATTAAATATGATCAAGTAAATCTTGTTAAGTATTGAGTTACTGCTAGTAGTATTGTTATTTTTTATTGGCTATCAGGATTATAATTCAAATAAATATCTGAGTAGGGGCTAATATTAATACAAAGAAAGAATTGATATATTCCAGGGTAGAATACGTTTAATAATAATTGTTTTGGAAATAGAGATTATCTACATAGTGTTTATACTGGTTTGTGATGGAAAATAATGGCTTATAAGACCCTTATTAAGGAAAGCAGTATTCTCATATCATGTTCCTCAGCTTGTATGAAGAATTAGAGGCGATTTATTTTTATTATTTTATTATTTTTAACTTCATTCCTAATTGCCTGTGTTGTCATAATGATGTAGTCTAGTGACTGGACAGTGGGCACACAGAGGTTAAATGACTTTGCTAAGTTTTTAAAAAGAATTTATAACTAGAAGTCACCACAAACCATGTCTCTTCTAGAGGAACACAAGAAGCAGACAAAGACCAGCTCCAGATGCTTTAGAGTATTAAAATATTCAATCCACAAAACTATAAATCTCAAAAACACAGAAGAAAGCTATATAAGTAGGCACTTGTTTATTACAAATATTCATAAGCTTAGGGCCTTTTACAAAGTTCAAACTGAACGCTAATCTTTACAGTAAATTGTTATTAATTTCAGGCCTTCGGAAAAGAATTTGATCAACACTTTGGGAAAGGAGGTTCTAAGCTACCAGGAATGAAGCTCAGGGACTTCAATGACGTTACTAACTCGCTGCTTTGTAAAATGAACAAAGACTCGAAGCCGCCTGGGAACCTGCGGGAATGCTCGCCTTGGATGAGCAACTTCCAAGTGGACTTCCTGAGAGAGGAGCTGGAGATTCCTGGTGAGCTAAGCTCCGGGATGACGGAACTGTTCTTTTAGGAGAAGGATGCTGTGGCAAGAATGCTTGGTTTCTGAAATAATGATATTGTTATCTCTTTTTTTAAAAAATTTTAAAAGTTATCTCTTTTTTTAAAAAGAGTTTTCAGTTTCACCATATTTTTCATCATTGGGAAAATCCATGGTTACTAAGAATTAGTACACTTTTCTAAATGTCCAATGAAATTGTGCTTTTCTTATATTCCTGATTATGACAGGTGTTCAGATTTCCATTTAGTAGCAGTGATAACCTGGAATCACAGGTTTCCTCTGAACATATTCATGCTTTGCCCCTGAAAACTTTTTTTCAGAAATATAATACAGGTATAGATGCAGCTCACTTACAGGGAGGTAAACGTTGATACCGTTTAAAGGGACGAATGACTGATAAATGACTTGCCAGCAGGAAAAAGGACTGTGACGTTGAGGATAGAGATGCACAGCGCATTGGTCAGATGTAAGCAGAGCACGGCCTGCCAGAGGAAATCTATGTAAATTCCATGTTCTCACCCTGGAATTTGCCAGAGGAGAAAATGCTTTATCGGGTTATTCTTGTGTTCATTCTTAGTAGATATAAGAAAAAATATATTTGGAGAAACACTTTTCTTTGTTACTATTAACAGCTGTGCAATTGCATACGGTTTTAAGAAAAACATTTAAATGTCAGACTCCTAATGTGCAGCTCGATTTGCCTGGAAATGATGCAGTGTTCTAGTCAGTGTGTTATTTTTTCTGTTTGGAATTTATCTCCACTATTAGGATAGGAAGCTAACTTCCATTCAGTGAAATTGAGAAATACTAACATTAAAAAGAGCCGTAAGTCCATTTCCTTGAAATGAAAATTTTCGGTAAAAAATATTACCATGTTAGTTTAATTCTTAATTAGATCAGCAGACAGTTTAAAATACAGGGTCTGTCTAACAGGATGTATGTGAGCAAGTCTCTGTGGTTTGTTTCAGGTCAGTATGATGGCAGGGGAAAACCGTTGCCCGAGTACCACACTCGCATCGCTGGGTTTGATGAGAGGGTAGGTATGAGGGTTTTCGATCTGTCACTGCCATGGGGATTGTTGGCATGCAGGGTGTGATTCTTCAGATAGAAGGATCTGCTCATCCTTACTAAGAAGGGACAATAAACTTCCCATGTTGACCTCAAATGTATAGAATTCTTTGAGTCTATTATTTACTAAATTTCTTTTTTTTTTAAATTTTTCTTTTAATTTCCAGCTATTTTTTTCTATTTTTAGTAGATACGGGGTCTCGCTCTTGCCCAGACTGGTCTTGAACTCCTGAGCTCAAGCGATTCTCCCACCTCAGCCTCCCAGAGTTACAGGCGCGAGCCACCACACACAGCCAATATACTGAATTTTTTAATATAATATCTCTAGAATTTTAGCAACAATCATTGTTAAAGATCTAATAAACTCAAAGAGTAAGCTGTGAGTATCCATTATAAAATTTGTGTAGAGTTTACTTATTGTAGAAAGTTTGCATGTTAGCTGTTGCTTTTTGCTAAGGACGTCCACATTTGGACGTAAGCAAGTATTTATGACCAGGAGTATGAAATTGCTGCGGGCACAGCAGTCAGGCATGAGCAGGCAACAGAAATATTTCTCTGGCCCTGGAGTCTGCTGGCCTGGTTCTCTCTTTTTCTCTGTTAGCTGACTCTGTCTTCAGGGAGAGGTCTCTGAGGAATACACACAACCAGTCTTACTTTTCTCCTCTTGATGATGACAGGGTGGGCTAAAATATTTTCAGACTGCACCTGAAATATTTTCTTGATTTTTAAAGGTAAAAGTAATGGCCTCCATCAGAAAACCGAAGCGCATTGTCATCCGAGGCCACGATGAGAAGGAGCACCCCTTCCTGGTGAAGGGCGGCGAGGACCTGCGGCAGGACCAGCGCCTCGAGCAGCTCTTCCAGATCATGAATGTCATCCTGTCCCGCGATGCTGCCTGCAGTCAGAGAGACATGCAGTTAAGGACGTACCGCGTCGTGCCCATGACCTCCAGGTGCGGCTGGGTCTGGGTCCTGAGATGGGGTTGGAGGTCACTTGACAAGCCAGGGCTGTAGATCCTGCAGAGACAGAGTGCTAAGAGAGCTGCCAAACACCCCAGCCCATGGGCGAATGAAAGGATAACAGATATGAAGAAATCTATTTTGCTCTGATTCTGCAGAATGGTTTTCTTTTATTATTTCATAATATTATGGGGGTACAAACACTTTGGTTACATAAATTGCCTTTGCACCACCAGAGTCAGAACTGCAAGTGTGCCCATCTCCCAGATAGCGGGCATCGCATCCTTTAGGTGTGGATTTACCTACCCATCCCTTCCGCCCTCTTCCACCTGCCCGACACCCTATGACTGCTACTCCATATGTGCACATTAGTGTTGATCTATTAGTACCAATTTGATGGCGAGTACGTGTGCTTGTTTTTCCATTATTGTGATACTTCACTTTGAAGAATGGGCTCTAGTTCCATCCAGGTTAATACGAGAGGTGCTGTATCATCGTTTCTTATAGCTGAATAGTACTCCATGGTATACTTACACCACCAGAACTTTTTTCCTCGTAAAGAAAGAACGGTTTGGCTTTGGGTTTATTTGTAAACTTCTTATTCTCCTTTTCAGGTTAGGATTAATTGAATGGATTGAAAATACTGTTACCTTGAAGGACCTTCTTTTGAATAGCATGTCACAGGAAGAGAAAGCAGCTTATGTGAGGTAAGGCGAAGCCCGGCTGCTCTTCTCCAGCACGGCCCACCCGCGCCCACCTGCCACTGGCTCCTGCCCAGACGCCCCACCCCCTAGCAGGGTCCTGCCAGTGCGGGCCCCACCCTGCTGCCTGCCCTTTGATCTGCCTCTTGCTGGGTGAATAAATGGAGTGGAGGGTATTAAACAGCAATTGCAGATATTTTATCACAACAAAAATATATTAACTTTGAAAAAAAGAGAAAACTCATGAATTAAATAAAAATAAGATTAGCAACTAACATTTAATTAAATGTTTTCTGTGTGCTAGGCACTGTTCTCAGTTCTTAATGTATATGAACTTGTTTACTTCTCACAGCAACCAACAAGGTAAGTACCATTAGCGCTTCTGTGCAAATGAGGAAGCAGAGGCCCAGAGAGGTCAAGTAACTCATCCTACGTGCCCCAGCCTGTACGTGGTGTAGCTGAGACTAGTGATTAATTCCTAGGTCATGATATGGTGCTTTTTTTTCTTTTTCTTTATCCTTTCTTCTATTTTTCAAGTTTTCTATAGTGAACATGTATTTCTTAATCAGAAGTATTTTTATTTGCTTTTTGTTTTTGTAAAGAAAATTAAGGGCAGCATAATGAGGGACATTCTGAAGGTCGAATTGATGGGGTTTGGTGACGAGCTGTAGGGTGGAGGAAGAGGAAAATGGGTCAGAAATAGCCACAAGGCCTGTTTCTCTGCCTTGTGCTCTCATTCTTTCCTAAAAGTATTTAAATAGGAGCAATATTCTCCTCAGGAAAAATTTCTGAAAAAATTAAGCATATTCTTATTAAACTTATATTCTCAGGTAATAGTTACTAATTAGAGCAGTAACTTTTAATTCCAGATATTTGAGTCCTTTGCCTGGAATTGTTTCTACTTTCCCTGGAAGACAGGGAAAGTGATCAACACCACTTCTTGGCATCAGAAATGCCAGATGTCACGCTGGCACTGAGGTTCTAAGTCATGGTGGGAGCTTTGAGCAAGTGTGGCGTTTCCTTCCGTCTGTGAGACAGGGAGGTGACGCAGGACCGTGTGCGGCGATCAGAGGCATTGGTAGAGTTGAAAGTGGAGTTGTGTAAATATTAGGTCATTAGATATAAAATGTTTGATTTCAAGTCAAAAGTCTGGTTTATTATATCTCAAACAAGAACCAGTACCCTTAAGCAAAGTATGTGCCTAAACTGTCGACACAGTTTTGCCATCTTAAGGGTAGCTTGTTTACGCCTGCAGCGAAGAAGCCTGGAGAGCAAGTGGCAATGGAATCTCGAAAGGCATTTCCCACAGCTTACTGAGAATGGAATATTTCTCCTTGCAAGAAAGTGTCCAAAGCCTGGAAGAAGTGGCAGTCAGTTGGTACAAGGTCTGGTGAATATGGTGGATGACAGAGAGTTTCCAAGTCTAGCCTCGATAGTTTGAGCAGTGTTCTTTGTGTGACATGTGGTCAAGTGTTGTCTTGCAAGAGGATTGGCCTATCTCCATTGACCAATGTTGGCTGCTTAATCGCAAGCATCCTCATCATTTCATCCAGTTGGTTGCAGTAGACATCGCTGTAATCAACTGACCAGGTTTCTTGAAGCTGTAGTAGATAATACCAGTGCTGGGCCACCAGACAGACACCATTAGCTTTTTTGATGAATATTTGGTTTTAGACTGTGTTTTGTCACTTCACCTTTATCCAACCATTGTGTTGAACACTTTTGATTGTCAAAAAGAATCTATTTTTTATTGCACATTACAATATAGTATAGAAATAGTTTACCTTTATGTCATGATATTAAAGAAAGGCAAGCTTTGAGATGATTTCTCTTCTGACGCTCATTTAATTCATGCAGAACCCAACTGTCCAGCTTCTTTACCTGCCCATTTGCTTCAAATGGTCCAATATTGTTGAAATAGTAACATCAAACCTTGCTGCTAATTCATGTGTAGGTTGAGATGGGTTCATTTCAACCTTTCAGCTCATCGTTATCCACCTTGGTCTCAGGTTACCCACATGGCTCATTTTCAAGATGAAAATCATTAGAATGAAACTTCTCAAACCATGGTTGTAGTGTGCGTTCATTAGCCACATCCTTCCCAAAGACTTCATTGATATTTCGAGCTGTCTGTGCTGCATTGGTCCACAATGGAAGTCATATTAGAAAACAACATGAATTTTTGACTTATCCAAGGTTTCACAAAAACTGCTTTAAAAAAAACTTTGAAAGATGATCACAAGGCAAACCACACATTTGAAAGTCTGAGGATATACCTTCACAATAAAAATAAAACAAGAAATGTAAAGTGAAATGTCAGAAATATCAACTATCAAATTTGGTACTTAAGGAAATTGGACATTTCATACTTAACCTAATAACTTAAGACTACCTTTTTAAAACAAGACACATCCAAGCCCCTGTTACTAAAATCATTGCTATTTGTTTCTTAATTTAGCATGTTGCATTTTTACAACCTAAGACTCTTCATCTCAAAAAGAAAAAAAAGAAAGCAAAGACTTTTCATCTCATTTTATACTAGAAGAGAATTTTGATTTCGATGAAGTGGCCTATTTGTGAAATTAATAGCAACTCAGAAAAAATTCACCTTACGTAACTGCTAAGTCACATGTTGTGAAATTGCTCTACCTTTAGATTTTTGGGAGAAAATTTGTTAAAAGTTTTTGGCAAAAACCCAAAAGTACCTAAACATATACATCTCACATTGTCCCCCACCCAGATACTGCCTTTTCCCCATGCAACATTATTAAACAGCTTTTCAAGTTCAATCTAAGCACCTTGTCATTTAAGAAAATACTCTGTCATAATTACTATAGGTTTTGTGGGTATCTCTTTACGAAATGGGGAAGAAAGGGATGGCAATGGTGTAAATAAGGATAAAAGCAGACCTAATTTCGTTTTCCACAAATACTGCAGGGGCTTTCTGTCTGCAGTAGTGACATGCCGTCCTCTCCTGCCTGCCCCGCGCTGTGTGGCTCTTTCTGGGTCAGAATGTCGGAGTCATTTGCCTCACTATAAACAGCTCATCTTGTTCCTGTCTGTGTGAATTGGCAAATTTATTGTATCTGATTGTTTTGTTTGAATTTTTGTGTAGGAAATAGCTTGAGTTTTTGTGGGAGTGATTAAGAATGAATGTTGGTATATTGAAATTCTTGATCCAGAGTAACATGGGTTTAGTGTTAATATTAAATATAATCAAAAGTCATACTATTTTTCCTGTATCTTCACCATTTTTCAATGAATTCTTGGTGATCTTTGCCTCTGAAATCATATAATGCTGAATATCTTCCTAATACGCATTTCCTTTTTCCTGCTTGTTAGTTATCCCAAAGCGCCACTGTATGACTATAAACACTGGCTGTCAGAAATGTCAAAGGAATGCGGTATTAGAGCTTACATGAAA
Organism: Lepilemur ruficaudatus; assembly: GCA_963574885.1. Classification (NCBI taxonomy): domain Eukaryota; kingdom Metazoa; phylum Chordata; class Mammalia; order Primates; family Lepilemuridae; genus Lepilemur; species Lepilemur ruficaudatus. The sequence continues at coordinate 73,764 of CAUYRT010095577.1, forward strand.
ATGTATAAGTAAGTTTTGTTTTGATTTTCCCTTGTATTAACTAGTTTATTCTTCTTAAAGTTGCGTGTTTACTTTTGATTCTTAGAAAGTTTTGCTCAGAGAGATCATCAAAATCTAGTTATTTGATATTTGAGCTTCAGTATAAACAAAGAGTTTTAAATTTTCAGGTCACGAGAAATTTGTTTCTAATGAGACGTTTCCTATTATTAAATCATAGGAGAGCCAGTCGTACGGAAACAGTCACATCTTTTAGAAAAAGAGAAAGTGAAGTGCCAGCTGATCTCTTAAAGTAAGTATACTTCTACTTCACAACCAAGCAGTGGCCCAGCAGAGACCACAGACGGTGTCTTTCTTCCAGGCGGGCCTTTGTGAGGATGAGCGTGGGCCCTGAAGCCTTCCTGGCACTCCGCTCCCACTTCGCCAGTTCACACGCTCTGATGTGTGTCAGCCACTGGATCCTGGGGATTGGAGACAGACACCTGAACAACTTCATGGTGTCCATGGAGACTGGTGGCATGATTGGAATCGACTTTGGCCATGCATTCGGATCGGCTACCCAGGTGTGCTTGCCTTACTCTTACTGTTCTGGGTAGTTTACAATTATCTTGTGACTTTATAGTTACCCTCTAGAAATAGTTTTTAAAGAAGAAACGACACATCAGTTAGGCTGGTTTTGTTGTGGTTGTTAAATCTGACATTCATGTAGAAAGGCATAAGGTCCACTTCGTTGTGGCCTTGTTCAGACAGGTGGTGATAAATTATATAATCAGAGCCAGGAGTAAAATGGGTTCCTATAAAAAGGGCTCTAAGTAAGTTTTATGAAGCCCCATAGTCAAAATGTCTTGCACAAAATGTGATACAAATCTTTTCTCTGACATGAACCTCGGGGCGTTTTGGATCATGCTGCTAAGTCTCCACAGGCTCTGTGGGCCTGCACACGTGAGTTTTGCATTGAGAGGGTGATGCAAGCTGAGGTGATTAATCCCTCTTCTACACAGGAATTCACATCTGTGTAGCTGATTTCAAGAAAAGTAGAGTTTGTGTTCTTAGTAAACATGAATAATCACTATGAGAGGATGTTGCATTTGTGCCTGTTACGTTGAGATTTCTACTTTTTTTGCATGGTTTTTTCCTTTTGTTTAGCTGCCGGTCCCTGAGTTGATGCCTTTTCGTCTAACTCGTCAGTTTATCAATCTGATGTTACCAATGAAGGAAACGGGTCTTCTGTACAGTGTCATGGTGCACGCGCTGAGGGCCTTTCGCTTGGACCCCTGCCTGCTCACCAACACCATGGATGTGTTTATAAAGGAGCCCTCCTTTGACTGGAAAGTAGGCTTTGTTTTATATGTACTTACCACTTTCATTATAATGTCCCAGGGGCTGCTCCAGTGTCTCCTTTCATATGATGGAAGTGTATCAAATCATGTTTATGAAATAATTACATGGTTTTGAGCAGCATTTCTCAAAATTAACATTTAGGGTTGTTTGGCCTGAGCACCAGGGAAGAGACAAAACCTTTATTTGGGCTGGGCGAAGTGGCTCACACCTGTGATTCCAGCATTTTGGGAGGCTGAGGTAGGAAGATTGCTTGAGGCCAGGAGTTTAAGACCAGCCTGGGCAATATATTATGGCAAGACTCCTTCTATACAAGAAATTTAAAATTTAGCTGGACATGGTGGTACACACCTGTAGTCCCAGCTTCTTGGAAGGCTGAGGCAGAAGGATCCCCTGAGCCCGGGGATTTGAGTTTGTAGTGAGCTACGATCAGACCATCTAGCTTGGGTGCCAGAGTGAGACCCTGTCTCTTAAAAATAAATAAACAAACAAATAAACCTATATTTGGAAAAAATTGTTGCTTCAGTTGAGTTATTTCTTACTGGGAAAGGGAATGTGAACCTGTTGGTGATGGTAGATGCGATTTCTCTCTGGTGCAACTTCTAGTTTAAAAATTGTTCCATGTGAAGTCTTCCTTGATCATAAAGGTAGGCAGTGCTTTCTAGATGTCAAAGGCCATCCATGACACAGCCCCAGAGACTGTCTTGCAGTGCTGCCTTTGCAGGGACTGACATTGCAGGCCTCGCCCAGGCCCCTTGAGGTTGGGGTTGCAGGAATGGGTACTGCCATTATAGTCTGTGGAGGAAGCTAGTGAGCTGTTCCTGGTTGTGGATATTTGTTTACTTTAAGATCATTACTTGGTTTAATCTGTTTGAATACGATTGTGTGTACTGTTATAATAAACAGAAGATCATGTTCTTTTCTTTTAGAATTTAGAACAAAAAATGCTGAAAAAAGGAGGATCATGGATTCAAGAAATAAACGTAACTGAAAAAAATTGGTATCCTCGACAGAAAATATATTATGCTAAGAGAAAGTTAGCAGGTGCCAATCCAGCCATCATTACTTGGTAAGATTGTTATTTGTGGGAAGAAACAAATGGACCGCCAATATGCTACCAATTCTTGAAGCACCAATATATGTCCCAAGTGCTGAGCACTCTCCGTTTGGCCTGTGGCACTCGTGCCTGTCCTCAATGCGCAGACAGGAAAGCGGGGCTAGGAGAGTCTGGTGCCCAGCACTGGGCGTGGAGCCTGCGCTCTGTCGGGCCCTCTGCACGGGCCCAGGCTTGACCTCAGCACTCGGAACAGCAGGGCCAGTCTGAGGAACGGGAGTCCTAGTGTTAAGACAGTTGCCAGAATTTTGCTACATGCATGAGAAGATTTAGGGTTTAGATTTGCTTTTGTCCTTTTTAGGGCATTTGATCCTGATAGGCACAGCACCTAGGTGTGAAAAATACAGTGTGGGCTTTTGAGATCAGAATCCAACCTTTAGGTTAACTTTAAATTTTTCTTGTTGAGGTGTAAAGCAAATAGAAAGTTACAGAGATTTTCCAATGGAAGGGAAAAAAGTTGAACTTTATAATTAAGTAACAGTAAATAGCAACCTGTGGTCAACTTGTTTCTGACAAGGATGCCAAGACCACTCAATGATCTTTCCAACAAAGGGTGCTGGCAAAAGAATGAAGTTGGATCCATTTCACACCATATACAAAAGTTAATTCAAAATGGATTAAAGACCTAAATATAAGAGCTAAAACTCTTACGTTTAGAGGTAAATCTTCATGACCTTGGATTTGGCTGTGACATTTGGCATTTATAGGTATGACAACAAAAGCATAAGGAAAAAATAAATTGGACTTCATCAGAAGTTAAAACTTTTGTGTTTCACAGGATGCTATCAGAAAGTAAAAGGACAAAATCACAGAATGGAAGAAAAGATTTGCAAGTCATGTAACTGATAAGGAACATGATCTAGAATACATTAAAAAACCTTAGAACTCAGTAATAAAAAAAAACCCAATTTAAAAATGGTCAAAGGATTTAAATAGACATTTCTCTAATGAAAATATACAAATGGCAAATAAACACATGGAAAATTGCTCAACATCAGTAGTCATCAGGGAAATGCAAATGAGAAACCACTTCACACCCACCAGGATAGCTATAATCAGAAAGTGGGATGTAACAGGTGTTGGTGAGGGTGTAGAGAAGTCGGGACCACACACACTGCTGGTGGGAATGGAAACTGGTGCCACCACTGTGGCAAAGTCTGGCAGTTTCTCAAAAAGCTAACAGGGGGTTACCATTTGACCTGGAATTTTTCATAGGAAAGCATACATTCGCACAAAACTTGTAAACGAATGTTAGGAGCAGCATTCATGTTCTGTTTTCCTACACATCTAGTCTTCGACTTCGAGGTTATAAGCCACAGAAAATGCTCTGTAAGTGATGGGGGTGGGAGGATACATTACAATAGGAGTGCTAGGAATTCAGGCAACAGAAGAAAAATAAGGCGTGGTTTGTGTTTTCATGGTTATTTCATCTTTTTTCCAGTGATGAGTTACTTCTGAGCCACGAGAAGGCACTTGCCTTCAGGGATTATACAGCTGTGGCACGAGGAAGCAAAGATCACAATATTCGTGCTCGAGAACCAGAGAGTGGACTTTCAGAGGAAACTCAAGTGAGGTGCCTGATTGACCAGGCAACAGACCCCAACATCCTTGGCAGGACTTGGGAGGGATGGGAGCCCTGGATGTGAGGTCTGTGGGGTCAGCAGATACTAAATTGTTTAAAGCAGTTCCCTAAACTTATGGACAACAATCAATGAGCTGATTTTTCCTGAAGCACTAAAGAGAAAAAATCTATTCAGTGATACAGTTTTGTAGCATGAGTTTCAATGAAGATCATGATGACTATGGGTTGAATCAAGGATTAGGTTAGGGTTATAGAAAATCATATATTCAGGCTCATCCAAGTTCTAAATCAAGAATGTAGCATATGATGAGCTTTCAGAGCATTTACAAGTGCTGTCAGATAAACCAGCTATCTCAATAAATGATTGTGAGTTATGGGTATTCCTTGGAACATCCTCACTGGTGATGGCACATTGGAATAACTCCAGAGGATGTCGTCGCCAGGGTTTTGCGAGAGTGAAGCCAGCAGTATAGATGTCACATTATGTTATATAAGCAGTATAGGAATGATAAGAACAACAGGTAAAGCTACAATTATGGCTTATTGTGTTTAGAAATGACTACATTTGCTATTTTAGGATATTTTTCTAGGTTTTTTCCTTTCATTTTATTCTCTTCTGGTTTTGACATTTTGTGATAAATTTGCCCTATAGAAGAGAAAGTCTTTATTTCGAGGGTAAAAGCCATGGTCTTTAGCGTTCACTTTTGCTACTCTGATCCACAGCTGGAAGATAAAAGTGCTTTGCATCCCAGATGCAGGATAACTCCAGAAACCCCAGTTATGGCAGGGATAGCACTAAGTATTGCAGTGCTAGAACATAAAGGAAGTCTCTGTTGAAAAATGAGTTCCTCATTTGGAAAAAAACATACATCCTGGAATAGCAAGACCAAATTACGGAATACAGAAATGGCTTCTTCCCCAAGATCTCTGCCCTCCTCCTGTCCTCTGTACACAGGCACTCCCTTCAGGTTGCCTTTTAGCTTTTTGTTGTTTTTTCCTGCAAACACTTAGTATTTGGAAACTCTTCTGTGATTTTGAGAGATAATAATCTTAAGAATATTAATGATAAAGTTTTTGCCAAAAGTAGTCTGTAGCTTTCTTATGCAGTTTCAAGAGCAAAATACTTGTATTACAAAATAGATCATGTTACTTGCCAAGTTTATTCTGATAAATATAAGTTGAGTGCATTATGGCATTGAAAATAAACATTTATGATCTCAACAGATAGTATCCATTGAACCAAATATATTTTATTTTTAAAGAAAAGTAATCATGTATGTGAAAATCTAGTCAATATAATTTAGTAAATATTTTTGCTGTAACACAAAAACAACCAAAATGAGTGTACTTGGGAGTTGAGTTATATAATATATTGTTTTCTGCAACAACTAATTTGCTATAATTTTCACTTGAGTCCTGATAATTTGTGTTATACTCATTAGCTGGATCACCTATATTATGAGAAACCCATTTCTTAATTACTACTTTTCATGTTAATAAAAGTTGATTATTAGAAGCTGACTATATATATGGGTTTAATCTCAGAGCTGCTCAAAAAGCCCATCATAGCTTATGAGCGTACAATAGAAAGAAATTGTTACTGTGCACAGCGTTCAGAAGATCTTCATACAGTCACTTGGATGATAAATGTCCTCATTACATACTTACGGACAGCATGTCTGACCCATGTGTGGCCAAACTTCAACCTGTGATTCTTGCTGAATAAGGATATTTTCAAGAAATAAAAGAAGATACCTCTTACTGATTATAAGGAAATATGAATGATATTAAGAATATTTTCATTAAGCATTTTATTAAATCATTAGGCATTTTAATGTTTTTTTAAAAAGTAGAAGCCACATACATTTTCAGAAATGTAAGAGTTCAAAGGCAAGCAGAGTGTTTTTCCCAAAAGTAGAAGAGATTGAGCCATTTTCTTTGCCTTGGACCACACATCTCAGGGAGATGTACACTGTGGCCCGGGCTCGTTCTCCTCAGCGCCATGTGCTGAGGACAGGGAGACAGGCCTCAGAGAGGTGGCAAAGCCTTAGTAAACATAACAAATTTAAAATGTACTGTGTACTGCTACTGGGCTTGTTTCTATTAATTTTATATATCATATATTCAGCATAGCTATATTTTTAAAGTTTTGTGAATATATGAATGGTAATATTTACTAATGATAAACAGATTTTAACATTATATGCAGGTTGCATATGAAGTGTTTGTTTTTCCACCCCAAAATAATCCATGATGGTTCAGATTTAAACTTAATGAAGAAGACTTGAATGATTGCTTGCTGATGAGTATTCATTTAGTATATTGTCAGACTAAAAAACAAATGTATTGCTCAGGCACGGTGGCTCATGCCTGTAATCCTAGCACTCTGGGGGGCCGAGGCAGGAGGATCGCTCAAGGTCAGGAGTTTGAAACCAGCCTGAGCAAGAGCAAGACCCTGCCTCTACTAAAAATACAAAGAAATTAATTGGCCAACTAAAAATATATAGAAAAAATTAGCTGGGCATGGTGGCACATGCCTGTAGTCCCAGCTACTCCGGAGGCTAAGGCAGAAGGATTGCTTGAGCCCAGGAGTTTGAGGTTGCTGTGAGCTAGGCTGATGCCACGGCGCGCTAGCCGGGGCAACACAGTGAGACTGCCTCAAAAACAAACAAACAAACAAAAACTAAATGTATCATAAGCCGGGTTAGGACAAAGACTGTGTCCTAATCCCTGTGTCTCAGCACCTAGTGGTGAGTTACCTGTAGATGGCATATATTTAGAATGTGTGTGTTTTTTTTTTTTTTTTTTTTTGAGACAGAATCTCACTCTGTTGCCTGGGCTAGAGTGCCATGGCGTCAGCCTAGCTCACAGCAACCTCAAACTCCTGGGCTCGAGCAATCCTTCTGCCTCAGCCTCCCAAGTAGCTGGGACTACAGGCATGCACCACCATGCCTGGCTAAATTTTTCTATGTATTTTTAGTTGTCCAATTAATTTCTTTCTATGTTTTAGTAGAGACAAGGTCTTGCTCTTGCTCAGACTGGTTTCGAACTCCTAAGCTCGAAACTCCTGAGCCAAAAATATGATAATGCTAGTTTTTATTTTGAATATTATAATGTAATATTTTGAATTTTGAATATTGTAAAGTAATAAGTGTGTAGATCAGTGTCTCCTTCTTCCCCAGACTTTGTTGTAGTTGTTTCTTGATGGCTGCAATTGTCTATTTTTTAAATGACTTTTTTGAACCTTTTGCAATGACAGTATTCTTTGTCATGTATGCTACTGAACTCTCTGTTCCATTATTTCACTGATGAGCCAGTGATGTGACAGCATTTCCTTAAACACCGGGTACCAAAAAGGAAAAAAAAAAAACCCTCTCCTGCACTGTGCAGGTGCACAACCCACTGACTGTGTAAAGGTTCCCTGCATCTTCACCATTTGTTACCTTTTGTCTTTTTTATAAAAGCCATTTTAACTGGGATTAGGTGATATCTCATTATGGTTTTGATT
>CAUYRT010095578.1:0-21678 GCA_963574885.1 Lepilemur ruficaudatus
TTTGAGACAGAGTCTCACTCTGTTGCCTGGGCTAGAGTGCCGTGGCATCAGCCTAGCTCACAGCAACCTCAAACTCCTGGGCTCAAGCAATCCTTCTGCCTCAGCCTCCCGAGTAGCTGGGACTACAGGCATGTGCCACCATGCCTGGCTAAGTTTTTTACATATATTTTTAGTTGTCCAATTAATTTCTTTCTATTTATAGTAGAGACAGGGTCTCGCACTTGCTCAGGCTGGTCTTGAACTCCTGACCTTGAGCTATCCACCCACCTCGGCCTCCCAGAGTGCTAGGATTACAGGCGTGAGCCACCGCGCCCGGCAGAGGTCATTGTGTTCTTCACAACTGTAGCACAGTGCTGGTAATGTCCTTCCTTATTTGAAGTGCAGATGGCTCTGTTAGAGCCTGTTCTGCCCTCCAGGGCCACAGAAAACAAATCTGTTCCTACTCCCACATGACAGCCCCACCAGTGCTGCAGACAGCTTCCATGTATTCCCAACATTGTCTGTTGTAGGTTTTCACATGGCCTGATTTTAAGAACTTTCACCATTTTAGTTCTCATCTTGGCACATGTCAGTTTCCCCAAATGGCCAGAATTTACTTAATTCTCTAAGGATGTCCGTTGAACAGACCTTTCAGAGTAAGTGGGGCTTTAGCCCAATGTCCTAGCACTCTGGGAGGCTGAGATAGGAGGATTGCTTGAGCTTAGGAGTTAGAGACCGCCTGAGCAAAAGCAAGACCCTGTCTGTACTAAAAATAGAAAAAATTAGCTGGGCATGGTGATGTGTGGCTGTAGTCCCAACTACTCGGGAGGCTGAGACAGGAAGATCACTTGAGTCTGGGAGTTTGAGGTTGTAGTGAGCTATGATGATACCATACCACTGCATTCCAGCCTGGATGACAGTTTTAGACTCTGTCTCAAAAAAAAAAAAAAAAAAAAAGTGATTCAGAGATGGATAAAGGGAGCAGAAGGGAGAGGCCATTTGAATCTGAGGGAGAGGACTGGGGAGAGAGCTGTGATTGCTGACAGATTGGGGCACAGCTGGGATGTTTTCAGGAAGCACTCGGGTCCTGTTGTAAAGGGGGTCTGTGTAAAGTCCTCCATTGTATTCTCACTCTGAAACCTGCCACACAGCTGTGGCTTTGCTCGTTTTTGCAGCAGACTGTGAGTGAGTGGTATAAGAGGCGTGTCCCTGTGCTAATATAAGACAATACAGTGGGGAACTGTTTCTGTATAATTAATGTGGAGACACTTGTGATTCTCGCCTTCCTGGGTCCCAGGAACTTGCTGGGTGAGGAAAGATACACTGTCAGCAAACCCACATTAGAAGAGAAGGCTACAGAGCCTTGGGCCCAGAGGTAAGTGAGCTAACTTTTGCCTTTTGGCAGGTGGGTCCATGTTTCATGTGCTGTGGCAATTCTGGAAGCAAGATTTGTCAACATTGCAGAAAGAAGTCCAGTGGATGTGAGCAAAATCCCCCTGCCTCGCTTCAAGCTGGTAAGAAAGAAGAGACAGGCTTGCAGGCTCTACATAATTACCCTACCTGCAAGTCTCTGGGTGGAGGGGAACAAAAGTATTTCTGCTTGGCCCAGTGGCCACCTTTACCCCTTGGTCTTGGTCAGAGTTTGTGATTCCCACCTTGTGGTTAAATTACTTAATGGGGACACCCGTAACCAGACAAATTAGAGCTGGCTGTGTGTGTCCTCATGTTTTCAGAAAGGGTTTGGTTCCTGCTCATTAGGCTCTGCATTTGAGAAGAGGGAACAACAGAGGCAGCTGTACCGTCAGTTCCTGGAATCATTGACTTTCTTCCCCTGTGCTGCAGAAATGCATCTTCTGTAAGAAGCGGAGGAAAAGAACTGCTGGCTGCTGTGTGCAGTGTTCTCACGGCCGTTGCCCAACTGCCTTCCACGTGAGCTGTGCTCAGGCTGCCGGAGTGATGATGCAGCCAGATGACTGGCCTTTTGTTGTTTTCATCACCTGCTTTCGGCACAAGATTCCTAATTTGGAGGTGAGGGAGGCTGCCATTATGGAATCCTCTTGACAGTTTTTGGGATCATTTTCTCTGCATGCTCTCCATTTATTGTGTTAGCAAATATTTCCTCAAGCATTATGCTTTATGGAGAGTGCTAATGAGTAAAGGATTAAGAGATGGCTCCTGTCCACCTCTGCTCCCTGCCTGGCACTTCATAATCCAGTGGCAACAAACTGCTTATGGTTGATTCCTTTTGATTATCTGTTTTCTTATTGTCTCTCCACCAGGATAAACTCCTTAAAGGTCCATATCTTATTGATCTGGGTGTCCTTATTACTTAACCCAGTATCAGGGACATAGCAGAAGCTCTGTAAGTGTTGAGAACTTACGGGGAGAGCTCCCGATAGTTAACTCACTGACTATACAATAGAGGTTTTTTGTTTTTTGTTTCTTTTGAGGCATGGCATCAACCTAGCTCAGAACAACCTCAAACTCCTGGGCTCAAGCAATCCTTTTGCCTCAGCCTCCTGAGTAGCTGGGACTATAGGCATGTGCCACCATGCCTGGCTAATTTTTCTATATATTTTTTAGGTGTCCAGCTAATATTCTATTTTTAGCAGAGACGGGGTCTTGCTCTTGTTTAGGCTGGTCTCGAACTCCTGAGCTCAAATGATCCACCTGCCTCGGCCTTCCAGAGTGCTAGGATTACAGGCATGAGCCACCGCGCCTGGCCCTACAATAGAGATCCTTACAGTTCTCTAAATAGTGAAGCTCAGGGAAACACACGTATTGTTAGCTAGAGGAGTTATGAAAGGGTTTGGGTAGAAAGTGGCATTTGAAGTGGGTCTTAAGTAAAGAGAAGGAATTGTGAGCAGGCAGCCATTCAAGGCTTCGAAACAGAATGAGCAAGTCTCATAATAACGAATATGAAAGACTGGTTCTGGGGGTGTGTTGGGGCTGACACTGGAGAGCTGATGAAGGCCCTGGACTGCCATGCTTAGGACTTTGACCTCTCTTCCATTGGATGAGGAGAACTTTTAGAATATTATGATTTTCAACTATATTTTTAAAAAAATCACGCTGGTGGTGGTTTGAGGAGAGGATTCAAGGAATAAGAATTTGAGACAGGGAAACCAGTTAGCCTGGGAGAAAGTGAGGTCTGAAATGGTAACACATAGGCAGAGCTTTAGGGTCACATCTAACCCTGTGATCCTACAACAGGTAGAATTGACAAGGTTTGTTGACCCTCATGGGTTGAGAGGATGGAGAGATGAGGAGGAAGGGGTGATGGATTGTGAATTAAGTTGACTTAGGTTACTCCCTTGAGAGATGGGAAGGTATCATCATACCAATATGATGATATTAGTAACTACAATCAGGAACTGAGATGGAGCAGGATGTTTTGCAGCAGAAGTGGGGGAGGGATGGAAAAAAGGAAAGTACATGTAAACTTTGATGTCTCTGTAGCATTCTGGTTGAGGGTAGAGCTAGTGCTAAGACCTGGTAGAGCTTTTTGCCTGGGGGGCCAGAACCCCAGGTCACCTATTGAGCCTGTCCTTTGATACTTTGACATATTTATCTGTAAAGGCCAATTTCAGCTTCCATCTCTTCTCTCCTTTTCACCTTCCCATTTCCATGCTTATCTTTCCCTAATAAAGAGGAACCAATTGATCTTGGTCCCCATGTGCCAGACCTGTCAACTCAATGTGTGCAATAACCCAAGGCTCTGTTTTTTCCAGCGTGCCAAGGGGGCCTTGCAGAGCATCACTGCAGGCCAGAAGGTCATTAGCAAACATAAGAACGGGCGTTTCTACCAATGTGAGGTGGTCAGGCTCACCACTGAGACCTTCTATGAAGTCAACTTTGATGATGGCTCCTTCAGCGACAATCTGTATCCTGAGGACATAGTGGTAATGTCTGCGAAGAGCTTCTTGGGCAGTTTGGCAGTGGGGACATTTCTAGGTCTGGCTGGCAAACTGGCTGTAGGTCTGCCTGCCTTTTCTATCCAGGTCCCCTGGTCCCATCAGTTGATCCCCAAACAGAAAGAAGCATTTGTATTAGTCTTTCGTTGCAAAGAAAATTATGTGCCACTTAGGGTACCCTGCTTCCCTTAGAATTTTGTGTGAATCAGCATTTTCTGTAATTCTTTGAAACATGCACATATTTTGGTCTAAACTACGCTTTAAGGCATTCTAGTGCAATAGAAAAGCCTGCACTAGTCAAACCCTTGTGCCAACATCAGTTTCACTGCTTAGTAGCTGGGTGATTTTCAGCCGTATCCACCTCTCTTTTCTACCAAGTTCTCTTAAGAGATGTGTAGAATCTGCTTTTGTCTCTTCACAATTGAAGACCTTGGGGCTAAGTAAAAACTGCTTGGAGACACCCAGCCTGCTTATGTTAACAACACCTGAGACACTGGAGACCCTGCCCTGGACCCAATCCTAGGTTTCCTTGCTCAGTATTCAGGACTTAGTTCAAGTTTCTCCTGCCCACACCCTGCCTTTTCATGTGGTAGACTAAGCGCCAAAGTAGAGAAGAAGGAAACCATTTCTTCCTTTAACAAATCAGGTATTTTATACCATTTATACCATTAGCAACTAAATTGCTAAAAGCACATTCATTAGTTATAAGGTAGACTTTTAGTGAAGCTGATAGTAGTAGTATTCATACCAGCAGTATAGCTCTGATTTATTAAGCTCTTACAGTATGCCAGGCACTATGCTGAGTGCTATATGTCAAGAATCTCTTTCATTTCTCATACCAACTCTGAGAAGTAGGTGGTATTATCTTTTATAGAGCAGTAATCTCAGGGCTCCCTTTTATAAAAGTTATTGAAGACTTCAAAGAGCTTGTGTTTTTGTGGGTTATATCTATCAATATATACTATATTAGAAATTAAAACAGACTAATTAATTTAAAATAATTCACTTTTTAATAAAAAATTGTAAAATAAAAACAATTGAAAAGAATGCTATTTTTCTATAGTTTTGTAGATCTCTTTAATGTCACTTCTTGATTTAATCTGTTCTGATATACTGTTTTGGTTAAACTATAGGAAGAAAATTCAGCCTCACACAGATATGTAGTTGGAAAGGGGAGAAGTATTTTCACAGCCTTTCAGATAATTGTGATTGATTATTCTTCTCTGATGCTCTACCACAACTCAAGTGGCAGTTTCTTAAAAGTTAGTTGCAGTGTGGAATCTGAAAGCAGGTCAATGAACTTTTTGTACTCTGTTATATTAAAATCCATTGGTCTTACTTAGGATGCATCTTTCACTCATGCATGATTTTATAACATCATACATTGGTCATTTAGAAAATACTGGTGCATTGGACTATGGAGATCTTCCAAATGTTAAATGTTATATATATCAACAGATCACATCGTTAGTATCACTAATCTCATCAGAAAACTTTAAATTTTGGAAAGCTTCAAGCTCACAGTGGTGAATGCAACTTTTCTGAAATTCTAATTTTAGCTTGAAAGTGTGAATTTTATTTATTGGCAATAGATACTGACTCTTGTTTTCCTTGAAGTGACAGGCTCACTTCATTCATTTCAAGTTGTCTGCCAAATCCCCAAGTCTGAATAACCATAATTTGTCAGTCATTGTTTTCAAATAAAAAGAAGCTAGTGTAGCTCACGACTCAAACAATTACAGAGGTGTTTTTCCTCTCAAGACAACCATCATACTTTGGTCTGTAGCCAGAGTGTCTTATGAGTACTTATACATATACTCAATAATTAAGGATTAACAAAATTAATAATCTTTACTGCTCCATCAAGGGACATTGTTATGTGAAACCAAGTTTTTGCTTTTTTCCCCCTAAATTATGAGTGCACAGTGGTGAAAAATAAAATAACAATAAGTAGAACTTGGGGCCAGTGCCTTGATTTGTGCTCAGGTGCCAGCAGTTGTACCCATCATAGATTTGATACCATCGCTGCAAATGTCAACACAATGAATAAGGCTGGTGTTTTAACATTATTATGAAAATAGTCATGGCCTCACATGCTCCCTGAAAGTGCCTCAGGAACCTCTCAGAGGTTTGTGGACTGTACTTGGAGAACTGCTGTCGTAAGAGGTGGAAATGAGTTGCAGAGAACTTAAGTGATTTATTAAAGGTCACATAAGTTTGACTAGCTAAAACTTCCACCACAGATTTGGGGGGGTGGGGGGGCTGCAGTTTCTGCTTGTTAGATTGATACAAAATATATTTATTACCTACTCAGTAAATGAATTATCAATACAGTATAAACTGTTTCTGCTCAAGAAATGAACCGGCAGGTAGCAGGACAGGACAGACCTTTTCTAACTCTCTTGTCATGTACTGTGATTGGTATTAGCAATTGTGAATATCCACATCCTTTTTTAGACACACTGTCCTCCAACTCTTCTCTGATGTGTACTTTTTAACCATGTCTCTATAAGGACCTTCTCCCAAGTCTACCCATCAGACCTTTCATTCAACCCACATGCGTGTACATTGACTTCCCACTGTATACCAAGCCCTTTGCTGGGAATATGGTGAGGACTCACCTTAGGATATCTACCCACTTCTGGAAGGAGTAGAACTTCTAAAATACTTTGCCAAGTGCCATAGTGGGCAATCTTTTCTTTTCGTACCTTTCGTATTAAGAACACATTTTGAGTACAGTTGTAGCATTTCAACATGGCAGAGCCCTGGGCCACCCTTAGAGGAAGAGTGGAGGGAATGCAAGAAGGACTCTTGATTATGGCACCTGTCTTCTATGTTTACTAAATTATTATAGCCAGTCTTTTTTGTCACCTAGAAGCATCAGGGGACAGAGATATGGGGCAGACTTTGACTTAGCAAGCATGTCTTTACTGCATCTTTCAGCCCAGAGAGAGCTGCCTTGCTTGGAGTATTGGAGCAGGAATTTGTCCTGGTTCATTCTTTATTGAGTAGATGGCAGTTACCATTGTGCTCAAATGGACCTTCTTTCACTCTCCTTCCTTCCTATTTCCTCAGAGCCAGGACTGTCTCCAGTTGGGTCCTCCTGCTGAAGGGGAAGTAGTCCAAGTGAGATGGACAGACGGCCAAGTCTATGGAGCCAAGTTTGTGGCCTCCCACCCCATCCAAATGTACCAGGTAGCCAAAGGTTCTTGCTGGGAGAGGGGGTATATAATTAAATCATTGCTTCCTATTGGGCCAGAGGCAGTCTGCTCTTGGGAGAATTAATGAGTTGGTAACCCTTTTAGAGCTAGGGGTCTGCCCTGTGTCCAGCTTGCCAAGTGTGGCTTCAAACATGGTAGCCCGTACTTCTAATTCCTTCCTTTGGCTGCACGGAATTGCCACTGCACATGGTGGGCCAGGGAGAGAGTCAGGGATTTCCTAGCCAAAAGGCTTTTGTTTCCTTGATAGGTGGAGTTTGAGGATGGCTCACAGCTTGTAGTTAAGAGAGACGATGTGTATACGCTGGATGAAGAGCTTCCTAAGAGAGTCAAGTCTAGACTGGTAAGTGTTTGTTTCCTTGTGCCCTTGGTTGCTGTCTGGGAGGGAGGGAACAAGGCAAGGATCTATCCCTTTGTGTTTTTCTTGGAGTAGTTGGCCATAAAGTGATTGTGTGGCTTGCTTATTTTTCTATAGTCCGTAGCCTCAGACATGCGCTTCAACGAGATTTTCACAGAGAAAGAGGTTAAGCAAGAAAAGAAACGGCAACGTGTTATCAACTCAAGATACCGGGAAGATTATATTGAGCCTGCACTATACCGGGCCATCATGGAGTAGGTGCTTCCAGGGTCCAAGAGATTCCCAGCCATCAAGGCAAGAGCACTCCGGGGTTCCACAGCACAGCAGACACTTGGAACTCTGAAGTCTCTAAAAGTGAAGTTGTAAAAAGAAAAGGAATGAACTAACCAACGCCATCATCTTCTCACCCCACCTTCATGGCATTCCGCTATAGTGAAAGGACAAGCCGTTTTTGGACACGTAGCAGCAGCTGCTGATCTTCCAACTGGGGGGCTGAGCACTGGAATCCTGTGGCTGCACTGACCCCAGTCCATAAAGGGGTCTACTGTGCTGGCTGGACTGATTGCCCTGTTCCTGGCCTAGGACTTAGCTTCCTAACAGTCGCCTGCACCAACTAGGTAGAGGTGCTGGTGCCTGCCCCCATGCCCACTTTTGTATTTATATGTGTGTGTGTGGGTGGGTGGGTGCGTATGTTCCTATGTATGTATGTGTGTTTGGTCTGGACCAGCGTCTGCCAGCCCCTGGCCTTTACTTTCTTCCTTGCCTATGTAGGGCAAACAAAATGTGAAATTCTGCCCTCAGCTAAGCTGAGTAAGGGCCCCTGGGATTGGCTGGAGATGGGTGTGGCATCTGTCCTGGCCAGAACAGCCTCAAGAGAGTGCTGGCAAAGCTGCAGTATTGAGATGCTAAGAGTTGATGCCACTTCTTTGTCTTCCCTTGAAGGAGAACATAGGGATAACATGGGTGTGTGCCCACGACACTAGGCACAGAGCCCCTGTGGCACAGTATTAGTAGGTGTGGGCGGGGATTACCCTGAAGAGGGGATTTTAATGATGGAAGCAGGCAGAGCCTGGTGGGTGATTTTATCAACAGAATATTGCAATCATGCAGGGGCTGGGAGGGTTAGGTTGAAGTAACTGGGGCCACTGGAGGCCCACTGGGGGTGGGAGGGAGCTGATTTAGGGTGGGGTGGGACTAGAGGGCAACACTGAAGGGGTTAAACAGGTTTTTGCTCCTCACGAATTTGTTTGCCTGGGCCCAGGATTGCAGGGCTTCACACCTATACCCTGTGTATACAAGAATCAGATTTATAATACTTCCCCTTTTTTTGTTACGTATGAACGCTATAAACCAAATTATTTTGAAAATCGGTGCATCACCTTGTCCTTAGCAATAAAATATGTTGTGCAGAGGATTGGCTGTCTCTGCCCCAAGGAACCCAAATGGCCCAGGGTCATGCTGGGGGTGTATCTAGAGTCATTGGCTCTGGGACAGAGCCATGTATTATAAAAATCAGTAAGGCAGGATATAGGAAGCTGTTCCAAAGAGATGGGTCCCTTCCTTGTGAAGCTCTGTATTGGGCCAAGCATGATGGGACATGTGAGCAGGGACACTTTGGCTATGAGCACCTCTGCATTTTATCCCCTTCCTGGGAGATGGGCAGGAGGAGGTAATCGAGGAAACACCAGATGGCCCAGTCCTCTCAGAAGTCTAATCTCTTGCTTGATATATCTTCATTGACTGGCCTAAGTCCATTATAGCATCTGTGTTCTACACAAATTTTGGAACCAGTCTGAAGGAGGGGAGTGCATTTTAAGTGCTTGAAGAGCAAGGGACTCAGCCCCCAGTAGGGTCCTGAAGCTGTTCGGAGCTATCTGTAGTTGGTGAGAAGCTTCCCTGGAGGAAGACCTAGTTCTCTTCACCTTGTGGGTCCCTGAGGTTGAAGTGGACAAGGATGGGGAGCTGCAGGGCAGGGAGGGGACACTGAGTAACAGGATTTGGGTGCAGCAGAGCTGCTCCAGCTGGCCCTTGGACAGCTAGATATCCTATGGCATGGCCCTGTCCAGGTGCACGAGAGCCTTGGGTCAGTTCAGGTACTCTCAGTACTTGTGTCCCTCGGTTAGGAGGTAGTTGTTACTTGGTGTCTGATTGTGGGGAAAGGGAGGAGCAGCAGTTTTCAAAGATGCTTTTCTATGGCAGTTCCCTCCTGGGGCCAAGAAAGGAAGGTTGACTTTTTGCCCTGTACGCACATTCCCAGGGGAGGCTGGGCAGAGCTAGGCCTTAGTGGATTGGTGATTGAGCCCTGGGAGCACATATCTTTGGAGCACTTCCCCAGCCTTTCTTCACTGAGTCTCAGACCTCCCTGCTTCTCTCACTGACCCCAGTGTCTCCAACCCTGCTGAAGGACATGCAGGGCTGGGTGCCAGGTCTAATTCTAGCAGAGTTCTTAACAGCTGACCATTTTTCTAGAAACTTTGCATTTTTTATTTGGCCAACGTGATAACCCTGATGAAACCGAAACTCAGAGGGGATGGGCCTTTCCCATATCACATGGAACCGGCCTGTTTTCTCCTTCACTGGTTGCCTTTGCGGTCATGTCGGGCCTTAGAAGACTGACCCCGGGCAAAAGGCCTGCCAGCCAGGCTCCTCCCAGAAGCTTTTTTGCCACCAAGGACAAGCTACCTTCCTTTAGCAAGGTAGGGTCATTGTGCTGGCATCCTAGGATTACAGTTTAAAGTCTCCCCTGACCCCTCTGAGGAATTAAGTTTTAAATTGTGCCCCAGGCAGATGATGCCAGGGCTCAGCTGCGGGAATGAGAGAGTGGGGTGGGAGACAGCTGCACAGGGTACGTGGGGCGGGATGCCCATGTGCCCGGACTAAACACTTTCTACGAGGCTCTGAAGTTAATGCACAAGAGCAGCTTGGACCTCCGTGGCCTTACCCCACAGGATTGGGCACGGAGGGCCAAAGCCTTGGGCCTGATTTAGTGGACTGGCCGGCGAGATGAGGTGTCCCTCGGCGTGGAATGCCCGTCACCACCCTGCACTTTGAGCTCCGCGCACGGGCAAGGAAACAGGCTCTCAAGGGGCTGGGTCCTCGGGCGGCCCAAGCGGACCGCGCACCCTCTGGGCCGCGAGGGCGGGGAAGGAGGATTCTTCCAGACGGCCGGGTGTGCCCTTGACGGAGGCTGACGCGAGGCAGGCACGGCCGGCTCAGCCCAAGGGAGCCGCACGCCCCCTCGCTTTCCTCAGCCGGGGTCCCCGGGGTGGGCGGGCCGGGGAACTCCGCGGCTCCCGGGCCTACTGGGCAGCTCCGGCGCGCGCCCGCCCACTCGGACGGCGCAGCTCCGCATTGGCCAGCCCGGCGCCCCGCCCGGCTCCCGCGCGCCCATTGGCCGCGGACGCCCGACCTGGTCGTGGCCGCGCGCTCCGCCCGCCGCTGCGTCCCCACTATGGCGGCGCCCAGGCGGCCCACCGCGTCGTGGGCGCCCGCCGGGGTCCCCCGCGGCTGCCGCCACCGCCTGCGCCGCCGCCTCCGCCTTCCCGCCCCGCGTGGGGCCGGGCGCCGCCTCCCCCCTGCCTCCCTCTCCGCTGCGGTAAGGGCCTGCCCGGTGCGCTTTGGGGCGTGACGGCAGACCGCGGCTAACGGTCGCCGCGCTGCCCCGCCCCTCCCCCGCCGCCGCGGTCCTTGGGCCGGGCGGGGCGCGAAGCCTGCGCTAGTGCTGGGGAAGGAGGGGTCGGCGTACGGCCCAGTTGTCCCACCGGCGGGGAGCCCAATCCCTGGATGACCTCGACTGGGTGGGGGCTGCCAGGCCTGGGGGGACAGGCGGGCCGGATGCGGGCCGAGCGGTCTGAGGTGATCTCCCAGCCAGACCCCGCATTGCTGTGTACCTGGGCTCAAAGCAAGGACACTGTCATTCAGGCTCCGCTGTGGCAAGAGGGAGGAGAAGTACAGGGAAAGCCCGAGCCCGAATCAGCAGCGTGTGGGTCGCGGTTGTCATTGCTTACTGCTCTGTTTGGGGCCAGATATTCAGAGGGATCAGGGTCAATTTGACTGGGAAAGTATGTCTTTCTTGCTTTCTTTGCTTCTGACACTTTCCCCCATTGTCTCCTCCGTGGTTTTGCTCGCAAGAGGAAATATCTTAGGAGAGCAGGTTTGATTAGGAGAGTGTCTCATGAATATTTTGGATTCCTTTTTACAACAATGCCCATTTTTATGATTCCTCGGTAAACCTCGTTTTTGTTTGTGTTTCTTTCACATACTGGGAGGGAGTGAAACGTGAGAACTGAATTATTGCAATTAATTGAAGGAGGGACTAATGAAGGCAGCTGTTATTCCAGAAAGTAAAATATACCAACTTTTCTGGGGATGTATTTTGAATTGTCTATACTATCAATAGTTGGACATGAAGGTAGGAAAAAACCACTAGGTTACTGAAAGTAAAACAGTCCTCGTGACAAATTAGGTTGTTTCTAAGACAGAATCATTTTGGGGCTGGGCATAGTGGCTCAATCCTGAAATCTCAGCACTTTGGGAGGCTGAGGCTGAGGCTGGAGGATGCTTGAGGCCGGGAGTTCAAGACTAGCCTGAGCAACATAGCCAGACCTTGTCTCTAGAAAAAATAGAAAGATTAGCTGGGCATGTTGGCACATGCCTATAGTCCCAGCTACTTGGGAGGCTGAGGCAGGAGGATCGCTTGAGCCCATGAATTTGAGGTTGCAGTGTGCTATGACAAGGCCACTGGACTGTAGCCCTGGCAACAGAGGGAGACCCTGTCTCCAAAAAAAAAATCATTTTGGAGTGATGATCACTGAACTGTTTGGTGTACTTTTTACATTAACAGTCAGAGGGTTAAAAGGAAGCTGGTGCAAAAATTTATGACCAAGTCGTATTTTCAAATAATCTTTTAGGCAACGACAGCTCCCAAGAGTAGAGATTCTTAACTCAAGGATATTTTGAAGTATTAAGTTGTGAATTTCTCCATTTCACATGTCTAAATATCTAACCATGGTTTAATAAAAATAAATTATTAATGATGAAATAAGACATTCATATTCTTAGAGACTAATTGACTTTGGATCAATCAGTAAAGTGTCTCCTGAGTACATATTTTGTGCAAGGCATTGACTGAGGAGGAACTCAAAAACATTTAAGATATGAAACTTGTTCTGATGGCCTATAATATAGTTGTGGGAATAAAGCACACACATGACAGTGGTAACTAATGATATGGCCTCCAGAATTCCAACACAGTAGGTACTATGAGAAGTCAGGAAAAGGAGAAATCCATGTGTTTGAGGAAGGTTTCACAGGGGAGTTAAGTTGAGCCATGAAGAGTGGGTAGACATGGTTGCCTGAAGAAGAAGGAGAAATGAGCAGATGAGAAAGTGAAGATGGTAGAGGCATAGGGACAACCTGAAATGGTCATGGGTGCTTCTAGAGAGTTTCATATTGGAAAAAGTGGGAGATGAGGCTGTGCAAAAAGTAGGTTGATGGCAACAATCCAAGAAGTACCTTTGTCCTGGATGGAGCAAAGGATAAACAGGTAATGGTATTTATTTCAAAGGAAGCTGGAGCTAGCTAACCATCAGAAAATAAGTACAGTAACACCTGATTTGACATTGTCATTTTTTAAAATAACTTCAGCTATTCAGAATAGCAATTCTCTTAACTACCCAGGATCTGCACCTCATGTTCATTCTTGTCTTTCTAATTTTGTCCCCGTGTTCAGTTGGTTGCCAGGTCTTGCTGATCCTACCTCCATACCATTTCTGAAATCTACTTTTTTCTGCTACTGTCATCGTGCTAATTTAGGGCCATTGATACCATTCCTGCGAATTACCACAGAAACTTTCTAACATTTTTTTCTTTCTCCTGTCTCTTGTGTGTGCTACAATCACTTCCAGGTATGTCACTTCTCTGGCCAAGACTTTCAGTGGCTCCCCTCTATCTGTTGAGTTAGGCACAGGCCAGCCCGGTATGGGCAGTATGGGCAAATTAATTGGTTGTGATTCCCTTAGGTTTTATTATGTTTTACAGGTCAGTGGAACTATTTGCTCTTTGTGCTTTGCTGTTTGTGTTCCATGTCTTTGCTCATGTTGGCTTTTTCTATCTTAAATGACCCCTTTGAATCTCTAGTTATTGTTCTTATCCATGTTTCAGGGCCACATTTGTAGTCCCAGCTACTCAGGAGGCTGAGGCAGGAGGATCACTTGAGCCCAGGAGTTTGAGGTTGCAGTGAGCTATGATAATGCCACTGCACTCTAGCCAGGACAGTAGAGTGAGATCCTGTCTCATTAACAAATATGATATGGAATTTCCTTTGTGAAGTTTTTCTATACTTTTCTCCCCATCTAGATGTCTCTCTCCTTTAAACCACTATAGAGTCTGCTTTTTTGCTATAATTGCCTCAATCCCGCTTCTACCTACAACATAAGACTGAAGCTTTTTCAAGACATGGACTTTTTCATCCTCTAGCACATTGTTTTGTACATAGTAGGTACTTGGCAAATATATTTTAATTGAAAATAGCTTTTTTTGTTTTTGAGGCATGCTCTCACTCTGTTACCCTGGCTAGAGTGCAGTGGCATTAATTATCATAGCTAACTGCAGTCTCAACCTGGGCTCAAGCGATGCTCCTGCCTCAGCCTCCCGAGTAGCTGGGACTACAGATGTGCACCATCACGCCCAGCTAATTGTTTTATTTTTTGTAGACAGGGTCTCCATATTGCCTGGGCTGGTCTTAAACTCTTGGCCTCAAGTATCCTCCAGCCTCGACCTCCCAAAGTGGTAGGATTAAAGGTGTGAGCCACCTTACCCAGCCTGAAAATAGCTTTGAACCCAGATGAATACAAAGAAAATTCTTTGTGCAAACAAAATGTTTGTCATAAAATCTATAGGTAAAGTTATTTATATAAGAGACTCCCTTACTGAGAGATTTGGTATATTGGTATGGATAGCTTGGATTAGGCTGCACTAACAAAAACCTCCAGACTTCAGTGGCTTAACAGAAGAAAAGTTGACTTATCATTCATGTGACATGTCCAGCATGACTGCACAGGAAACTCTTCTTACAGTTACCCAGGGACCAAGGCTGATGGAAACTCCATCTTAACATGGTGCTTCTGTGATGATTTTAATTCGATGAAAAAATGTTGGTCACATGGACAGGTTTCTGTTCCAGTGTGGCATATATCACTTTCATTCAGATTTTCCTGGCCAAAGCAAGTCACATGGCCATGTCTAACTTTAAAGAAGGGTAAGGAATTGCAGTCTTAGTATATGCCTGGAAAGCAAAGAGCCAGAAATATTTGGCGAACAGCACTAATGACTACTACATCGTCTGTGGGTATCATGCCCCATTGAAGATTAGAGGTAGCAAATCAGATTGCCTATTAGAGATAAGCATACTGACAGTATTACCACTAACTAGACATAGGGTATTAGTGGATTTGGAGTCAAAACTCTATTACAAGCACTTATAAATGCTCACAGGCCAAGGCTGTTGATGCAAGGGCTATCTGTTAAATCCCAGTTATAGTAGTCATTCCTGAGGGAGTGGCTATTTTATAATACTATTTTATAGCACTCTTAGTAGTGAACACAGGAATGGTTCTGAGGTGTCCAAAAAAATTAAATTATATTCAAAGTATTCAATTTAAGAAGTTAGGAAGTATGTAATAATTTAAGGTGCATTTTCAGTCAAATAGTTAAAATAAAGAATTTTAGTTTAACCTTATTGGTTTAATTGAGCCTAGCAAACTTAGTATTTGGGAAGATTCTACTTTTGACAATGAATAGAAGCAGAGTGCTAGTTGGAGCCCTGGTTTAGGAGAGAGAAGTTCTAGGTTCACATCTTGGCCCTCCCAAGTCAAGTTGTCTGACTTTGAGCAAGGGTCTTGTTCTTGAGCCTGAGTTTTCTTGTCAGTGAATGCATAGGGTGCTTGTGAGAATTAAACGAATTAGTTCATGAAAAGTGCTTTATTTCATGCATGCTACAGAGTAAGCACTCACGATCATCAGAGCAGCAGCAGCAGCAGCAGCAACAGGGTTTGAAGAAACTTTGAGGAATCAGGTAAGGAAGCCCCAGAGTTGTAGGTGAAGATTCCCCCAGACATTCCTACCTTTTTTTCCCTTCCTTGGATAGTGTTCCTATTTTTGTCTTATTTTCATGCTTATCATATTTTATTTATTTGTACACGTGTCTGTCTCTCCCATTAGACTAGGTGCTCTAATCATTCCACAGTTATTTACTGAACATGATCTCTGTGCTAGGTTGTGGCTTGATAGGTATGAAAGAGATGTCCCTGGTCTCAAAGATTCTCCAGTTTGGTAGGACCAGAAGCAGTTAGACCAGCAGTTAGAATACAATACAATAAGGGCTGTGATTGAGGGTCCTGTGGGATCTCCTAAAAGGGTCTCTGATATTACATGGGGAATATAAGTAGTGGTTTTCTAGAGAAGTTCACACCTAACTAGAATCTTGAAGAATCAGTAGTTATTAGCTGGGTAGATGTGGGCTTACAAGGCTTTTCACACAGGAAACAATGTGCTGTGGCCTAGAAGCAGAGCGTGGCTACATCCTGAAGATGCCTGTGTGGCAGGGGTACAAAGCATGTTTGGGGAGTGTGTGGGAAATGAGGCTTCAAAAAGTTGGTCAAGTACAGGTTGTGCAGGGCTTTGAGAGTTCTGGAGTTAAAGTTTTATCCTGAAAGTGATTAGGCACCACTGAAGGATTTGAAGGGAGAAAATGACTTTATATCAGTTTTATCATTTAGGAGGATCATTGTGTGTGGAAGAGGCATCGTAGTGAATATCCTATTTCCCTGACATGGGAAGTTCTGAGGTTTACAACCGTAGTACCATGCCTACTATGCAAGAGTCATAAAATATTTATGTACAACAAGAGATTAGAATGAGGTGAGACTGGAGGCGAGGATACAGTTAGGCTGTAGCAATAATATGAGGGACATGTCCATATCCTTCCCAGGGTTAGAGCAGACCATATGCAAGAGTCAGCAGACCAGGATTTCAATCATAGCTTCACCAGTTTCTGTTGTATCACAGAACAACATTCTGTTGGGCAGGCTTCAGAATCCTTTGCATCTTCTTGGTTTTCAAATTTGGCAAATGGAGATAAAAATTCCTACCTTGCAAGGTTACTGTGAGGATTTAAGGGAATAGATGTAAAAAGCCTGGTCCTGTGCTATTAGATACATAAAAGACCTCTTGTAATAAAAATAATAGTTTTAATATTCCTAATGTTTAGTAATATATTACCTGGTCCAGGGTAGGTGATTATTAGCCTTAAATCTCACCACCTAAAGATACCCCCTGCCAACATTGTGGTTTTATTTATGCATTTTAAGTGATTGATGATGCTGGGGTGGGAGTGTTGAGTATAAGGGAATTATTCTGAGATCAAGAAGAGGGAGTTGATAAGAATACAATACCAATCTAAACATTGTTTAAATGCCAACAGGGTGTGTGTGGCCATTTAGCTGTTCCAGCCCTTGCTCAGAAGTGGCGCAGTGTGTGTGCATACACTCCCTTGCCACTGATGTGGCCATGATGTGCTTTCTGTATGGGCTACTAAAACATAACACTCTTCACTTCTCAGCCTGTCGTTGACTTCTTCCCCTCTGAAATTTTGCTCCTCCTGGGTCATCTTCTGATGATTTCTTTAAAGGTGGTAATGGAAGTTTAATTCAGATTGGTTCTCCATTAAGTTCCTCCCTGGTGATCCTGTTTTGACATGGGTTCCTCCTCTCTGAACTCCTGTAGAACTTAATTTATTAGGTTATTCTGATTAAATGTCATCTGCTGCTTTGTCTTATTATTTGTCTGTAGGTCAGTAAATTTCCTCTTTCTTTGATGTCAGTTTTTCTTGCAAAATAATCGGAAGGTGGCATGTTTATGTATTTTTAACATAGCTTAAAAACTCCTTGAAGCCTTTTGTTTGGAATATGTTAAACAAGTCAGAAAATTCTGTTACTGAATTTTTAAAGTATAGTATATAGCAGTGGTTCTCAGACTTTTAGGTCTCAGGATCCCTTTAGAGTTTAAAAATTATTGAATACCCCCATCTTTGTGGGTTTTGTTTATTGATATTTGATGTTTTAAAAATTACTGAGAAAATTTTAAATCGTAAGAACATACAAATACACATTCCATTAGCCATGAGAACAATCGTGTCATCGCATCATGTGTTATGTAGCCTCTAGCAAACTCTGCAGGACCCTTATAAGAGAATGAGAGTGAACAAGGCAAATAACATCTTAGAATTATCATGAAAATAGTTTTAAACTTGTGTATCCCCTGAAGGGGTCTTGGGAAACCTCAAGGGTTCTTGGGCCACACCTTGAGAACTGCTGGTATATAGATGTAAGAGTTTTTATGTGACATTTTTATATCTTTTTTGGTAACAACATAAGGATGGAAATGTTTACAAACATTTCAAAATGTACTCAACGTGGTTTCTTTAAAAAAAAAAAAAGACAGCTAAGTTTCTTTGTTACAACATCTTTATCTTGGAAGGGCAGAAGTGTGTATTTTTGGAATGTCTGCTAGTTACCATACTGCTGACAGACATTTGTCATTCCAGGAAAGGTCAGTAAACTGTGAACAACAGTATATTTTTAAAAGAAAAATATACAACTGCTTTTTTTTTTTTTTTTTTTGAGACAGAGTCTCACTCTGTTGCCTGGGCTAGAGTGCCGTGGCATCAGCCTAGCTCACAGCAATCTCAAACTCCTGGGCTCAAGTGATCCTACTGCCTCAGCCTCCTGAGTAGCTGGGACTACAGGCATGCGCCACCATGCCCAGCTAATTTTTTCTATATATTTTTAGTTGGCCAATTAATTTCTTTCTATTTTTTTAGTAGAGACGGGGTCTCACTCTAGCTCAGGCTGGTTTCAAACTCCTGACCTTGAGCAATCCACCCGCCTCGGCCTCCCAGAGTGCTAGGATTACAGGCGTGAGCCACCGCACCCAGCCTACAACTGCTCTTTAAGTTCTAGAAATCTTGTAGTTACTTGGCCAGATGGTAACTGGAGAATTTCTTTGTGGTGCTGGTTTCATGGTTTCTTGCTCTCTCATTGTCAAGTTTAGTTAATGATCCTATTTAGAAGATGCAGTTTTTATGAAATTAATCACGTTGATGTCATTTTGTACTGCATAAACTGCACTACATTAGGAAGTGAATGAACGAGTGGTGGCACCACCACCCTCTGTTCTGTGTAATTTTCACACTTCCTAAGGAATCTTCCCGAGCCTTGTGTGCCACAGACGTCTGACACAGGGATTGTGTCAGGAGGCCAGTGCCAGTGAAATTAAATATCACAAAAGTTTATGAATAGGAGCTGTGTCTCTTATTTATGGACCCTGGTGGATCACTTTGAGTACTCTTCGAGAGGTACATCCTCTCTTTGAGGGTAGGTGGCCTGAGCTATAGAATGGCCTCTTCTTGCTCTTGGCTTGTCCTTGTCCAGTGTGTCCTCCATGTTGCTACTCGAGCGGTCTTTCTAAAATACACATCTATATCATTTCTCTATGTAATCTTTTAAGTGATTCCCCATTGCCCATGGGATAAATTTCAGACTGCCTAGCATGGCTTATAAGGCCTTTCCAGCTGTCTGCTGCTTTAGCATCCCACAATCAATTTAATTCAGGCAGCACCTCGCGGAAGCTTTTCCTGAGCCTCACAGTTATTAATTGCACCATCTCATAGTGTCTGTTCCTTGTTTATACTGTGAGGAGTTTATACTGTTCCTCATTATACTGCACACATCACCCTGCACCTCGAGGGTAGGTACCACGCCCTGTGTTCCTACTGTTTTGCTCAGGTGTGTAATAATGGCTTTTGCTGGGACTGATAAGATGGCACAGCTTCTTGCATGGTTCCAGCATAGTTATTCTGCAATAGTCCAGCAGAGTTTCTCTACAATATTATATTTCTTTCTTTGCTTTTTTTTTAAAGATATGGGCAGATAAACAATATCGAACTACTACTACATAGGCCTAAGTCTCAGAGAAATAATACCAGTGAAAGCGAACATTTATCCCATATTTTCTAGTGATGTATTTTACACATATAAGAACAGAACAATATAATGGCACCCATCATTAAATCTTAATTTGCCATTTTGCTTCAGTTTTTGTTTTGTTTTTTCCCCAAAGAAATAGAACATTACATTTTCCGCAGATGTTTTTCCCCAGGTCCCTCCCTTCTTCACCAGAGAAGGCCACTATGTTTGATTTAGAGGTTTCTTAAATTCCCACACGTTTTTATACTTTCGTTACATATTATGTTTTCGTATATAATACATGGCAGAAGCTGGCAAACTGGCCTGCAGATTTTATTGGGACACAGCCATGCTTGTTTGTTCACATACTGTTGGTTGATGCTTTTGAGCTATAATTTTCTGTTTCCAGTTTTCTTGGCATATTGCCATCTCCTAAACTTACCTTCAACACCAGTCTTTACCTCTTATCTCAATTGGCCAGGCAAAGGAAAGCCATCCTTTCAAACTTTGCAGTTGAATTTTCTCAAGACTGATTGCATTCAGCATTTTTTTTCAAAGACACAGGGCTCACTATGTCACTATGTCACCCAGGCTGGCCTTGAACTCCTGGACTCAAGTGATCCTCCCGCCTCGGCCTCCTGAGTAGCTAGGACTACAGGCATGCACCCAGCTTGCATTCAGCATTTTTAATCTTCCACATAGAAATCACATTTTCCAAATAAAAAATTATGTCTATAACCTTGTTCTGTGAGCACTATTGCAACAAATAAGCAACAACCCCCAATGAAACCAAACCATAGCAACTTCTATTCAGAAAGGTTTTTTTTTTTTTTGTAAAAACAAAGATGAACCCACATATGCAGAACTGAAAGTTGTGTTCCCTTGGATGTTTACTCCCCACACCCTTGCAGACTTTCTCAGATGCTTCTAAAGCGAATATCTGACCAGTGACAACGTATTCTTCAGCTTAACTCTTCTGTTTTCTATTTTTAAAACCTTGTTTTAAAGGATATCTAATTTCCACTCAGAAAGTCACTGACTACCCATGTTTCAGGAGTCTGGGTCCAATCAGGAGAGAAATCGTATATTAATTTGAACAGGTAAAGTTTAAGAATTATTAACTATTACAGAGAATTGGAGTTATGTGGGATTGGCTAGTTAGAAATAAAGAAACAAACACATGGAAAGATGGTCAACAACGTCATCAGCCATTGGGAGTACAGATCAAAACTACAGTGAGAAACCACTCCACACTCACTGGGATGTCTGTAACCAAAAAGATAAGAACAAGTGTTGAAGCAGGTGTGGAGAACTTGGAACTCTCACTCACTGCTTGTAGGGATGTATTATAAATGGTGCAGGTGCTCTGGAAAACAGTCTTGCATTTCCTCAAACAGTTAAACAGAATTTCCATATGTCCTAGGTATATATTATTCCTAGGTATCCTACTCCATTTTGTGGTGCTATAACAATACCTAAGCCCGGATAATTTATAAAGAACAGAGATTTGTTTCTTACAGTTCTGGAGTCTGGAAAGTCCAAGGTCAAGGGGCCAGCGTCTGGTGAGGGCCTTATTGCTGTTTCATCCTGTGGTGGGATTTGGAAGGGTAAGAGAGCAGGAAAAGGAAGGAGGGTGGGAGGGAGAAGGAGAAAGATCAGACTCTCAG
Organism: Lepilemur ruficaudatus; assembly: GCA_963574885.1. Taxonomy (NCBI): domain Eukaryota; kingdom Metazoa; phylum Chordata; class Mammalia; order Primates; family Lepilemuridae; genus Lepilemur; species Lepilemur ruficaudatus. The sequence continues at coordinate 21,160 of CAUYRT010095578.1, forward strand.
CTTCAAGCCCTTTTATAATCAGCATTAATCATTTCTTGAGGGTGGAGCCCTCATGACCTTACCACCTCTCACTAGGCTCTACTTCCCAACACTTGTGTTGGGAATTAAGTTTCCAACACATGCTTTTTAGGGGGACACATTCAAACCACAGCATTAGGTATATACCTGATTCTACTCTTAGGTATATACCCAAGAGAAATCAAAATTTATGTCCATACAGAAACTGTACATGAATGTTGATAACAGCATTATTCAGCCAAAAAGTGGAAACAACCCAAATCTCTATCAACTGATGAATGGATAAATAAAATATGGTGTGTTCATATGCTGAAATAGTATTCAGCAGTAAAAAACAATGAAGTACTGATGCATGCTGCAATATGCATGAACCTTTAAAACACCCCAGTTGAGGCCGGGTGTGGTGGCTCACGCCTGTAATCCTAGCACTCTGGGAGGCTGAGGGGGGTGGATAGCTCAAGGTCAGGAGTTCGAGACCAGCCTGAGCAAGAGCCAGACCCC
>CAUYRT010095579.1:0-22500 GCA_963574885.1 Lepilemur ruficaudatus
AAAAAAAAAAAAATGAAAAGAAAAAAACTAACTTGGCCAATGGCTCAATAAACAAGCAGTAAAGTCAGGATTCAAAGCCAGGTTAAAGGCTGGACTCCAAGATCTACACTGTCACATCACACTGGCTGATCTGATAAACTAGCAGATTAGATTCTGAAGGAGTGAGGCCATACAGGTGAGGGGACTTAGACATTTGACAGGGTGCTAAGCTCCTTCCTCTTCAAAGTATAAACAGAAGTTTCTCGAACGGGATTTCTGCCCACATTGCTTTTCCCAGTGCCCAGATTGTCACCAGATGTTTATGCCTACACTAACCAGTTCGGTGACCCTAGATATTAAGAGTAATCACCAAACTTAACTGCCTCCTTTGATACCAGGGCAGAGGCCTACCACAAGGTTGGCCAAGTTCTTGAAAACAAAACATGGCCATCCCATGGCATCACAGCATGTCACATTGTAACTGTCTATATGTTATCAGCTGCACCTCCTGGCCAAGACTGGAAACCCAGTGAGAGCAGAAGTCTTACTTATCCTACCTACTACTTGAGCCTCAGCACATAGCATACAAGAGACACCAAGTTAAAATAATCAAATACTAAGTGGCCATTAAAAATAACACAAAAAAATAAATCATGGGCACAACTTCATAATACACTAAGTGCATAAAGCAGGATACTTATATAACGTGATCCAAGTTTTGTAAAACTCTATGTGCTAGCTAGCTAGCCCCCAGTGTTGTTCAGGAGCATCTCAGCCATAGGTAAGTAGACACCTGCAACCCCTCACTCTGGAATAACCGATACAGGGAGAGCCCTTGCAAGAAGCAGCTCACTTACAAAACTGTCACCAGCCATTTGGAGCACCTACCCATGTGACACCGGGGGTGCAAATTTGAAGTCACCATTTTCTGTCCACATCATGGAATTTCCCATGGCCAGACTCCTCCCAGTCATGGTCACAGGACCTCCCACATCCAGGCTTCCCATGTGCTAAATGACTCAGTGAAGTACACCTAGGACATCCCCCCAAAGTAAACATCATGCAGGCCATGTGGCCTGTATCCTAAGTCACATCATCCAAACAAAATCTTCAGATTTGTCCATCTAGATATTTCCCATGATGTGGCTTAACAAAAACTTTTATTTGTGGAGAAATATGCACAGAAAATCCTGAAGGATGGATATATATCAAAATGTTAGAAGTAGTTATGTGGAGACCTAATGTACAGCCTGGTGACTATAGCTAATAATAACGTATTGTATACTGCAAATTTGCTGAGTGTATCTTAAGTATTCTCAGTACAAAAAAAAAGTATGTGAGGGGATGGAAGTACTAATTAGCTTAACCATGGTAATCATTTCACAATGTACACATATATCAAAGTATCACATTGTACACCTTAATATATACAGTTTGTCAATTATACCTCACTGAAACTGGAAAAAAACTTGTTATCTCATAGGATTATAATAGCTACAGTTCATTTTTGCAGGTGCTATCTAAATCTTCTACAGTGAAGATTATCACTTCTAAAATAGTTAATTGCTTAATGAACTAACAAAGCCAAAGGTCACATGTCTAGTACACTGGACAGGGTGCCTATATTCCAAAATGATATTTCAAATTATTCTGAAAAAGGGGCTATCACTCAAGCAATATCAAAGTGGCCCAACACCTATGTGCCACAGAACACAAAAAGATGTAGTCTCTGCTCTTAATGAAAGAAAGTAGGGGAGCAAGATGTGTACATACAAAAATTTTAAAACCGCATCAGTTTGAGTAACTACTGCCAAAGGCATATAAACAGGAGGTGCTTCGTACATTTTGAGAATGGGCATCCTTATTTGTGGGCTGCAACAAGGATGAAGGGTTTCAAGGAAAAGGGGATCTTAAACAAGAACTTGCAGGATTCAAATTAAATCCAGAAATTCAGAAAAACAAGAACTTCCAGGATTCAAATCAAATCCAGTAATTCAGAAAAACAAAAAGCCTGAGTTTTTTGTTTGTTTGTTTGAAACAGGGTCTCACTCTGTCACTCAGGCTGGAGTGCAGTGGCCTTATCATAGCTCACTGCAACCCGAAAACTTCTGGGCTCAAGCGATCCTCCGCCGTCAGCCTCCTGAGTAGCTGGGACTACAGGTACACATCACCACACTTGGCTCAGTTTTGTTATTTTTTGTAGACGGGGTCTTGCCCTGTTGCTCAAGCTGATCTCAAACTTCTGGCTTCAAGTGAATCTTCCACGTTGGCCTCCCAAAGTGCTAGAATTACAGGAATCAGCCACCATGCCTAATCCAACATTACCATTTGGGTAATGGTGAAGCAAGTAGCCTGGCTCTCATAACAGAATCCCAGTGTTTTCTGGGGAATGGTAAAAGGTAAAATGATTGGGTGTTGAGATGGGGGTGGGGGACAGCAACAGGCCTAGAGAGTAGATCAGGGTCAACAGAATTTGATCAGGATCAAATTCAACGGAATTTGTTTGGGGGAAACTAAGTGAAACAAATTTACAAGGATTTGTTGGAGTTCTCCAAGCTCTCAATAGGCTATTGTTCCTTGAGTCTCCACTAAGGAAAGGGAGCTGGTGTTATTTGCTCACTGAATCCTTTTTTCACCGATGAGGTCAGTGCATAGAAAAATGCCTCAGGAAATACTGGAGTTTAACAAATAATGGAGGCAAAACAACGAAGGGCTTGAATGTTGAAGCCAAACAAGGGAGTGTGACCTTGGTCCTTGTAGGAAGACCTAGATTTCCAGTGAGGTGCAGTGGTGCACACCTGTAATCCCAGCTACTTGGGTGTGAGGTGGGAGGATTGCTTGAGCCCAGGAGTTTAAGACCTGTCTGGGCAACACAGTGAAACCTAGTACCAAAAGATTCAGAAAAAAAAAAAAAAAAAAAGACCTGAATTCCCAAAGTATAAAGGATAACCTAATAATACAGCTTTAAGTTTCTACAGCGGAACTCAGCCAGATACTGCTGTCACCATAATATTTCCATCTCATCCACTTGTCTGAATTCCAACAAAGGTCAGTTCCACCCCATGCTTCCGAGAGCACCTTTGTAGTTGGCAGCCCCTTCCTGGTGACCCGAGGCTTTAGAAGCAGCATACATTCTCATGAAGTTACAGAAGGGCTACTATAAGCAATGGGAAGCACTGAAGATTCCAAGTATGTCATGACAAAAATACGCTTTTTAAAAAATCTTATATGGCACTGAGCAGTTTTTGTAAATTACAGGTAGCAATGCATTTGTTGTAAAACCAGTTCAAGGTGCCATAACCAGCAAAAAAAGAAAAGAAAAAAGAGAGGGAGGTAGGGGAAAAAGGGAAGGGAGGAAGGGAAGAAAAAAGGAAACAAGAGCATACACATCAGATGCATCACATGCAGGGTGGACAAGTAAGGTTTCACAGTGCTGTTGTCTGTTACACATACTGTGTTGACCTGTGTTCGGGACTGTGGTTCAAAATGGATTTCTTACTTAGGTCACAGCTAGAATGTTTGAAAGTTACTGCTCTAGATGATGAAGGACTTAGGGCAGAGACTGGAAGCTGCAGCATTCACCCAGGCCGTGGGATAGCAGCAGTAGGAAGAAAAGAAAGATGACGGAAGAAGACACTTACGAATCTAGATAAGAGAAACCAATGAAAAGGCCAAGGTAACTACATCCAGGTAATCTGGCGGAAAGTGGCTATAATCATAAACAGGCAAACCGTGGAGGAAGGCTGGTTAAGGGGTGAGCAGGGGAGGCAGGGAGACACATTTGGTTTGAAGAGACAAGAGGACATCCAGATGGGTCCACAAAATAAGCTCTCCCACATCACAACCTCAAAAACAGGTCCACAACACTGCTTTAATTTGTCACCTCTAACAGTACTATATTAATTCTCTTTCAGTTATACCATGTTTTAAATTTATGCTGTTCTCAACAAGTGGTTATGACTTTAAAAAGCATATAATCACACTAAAGAACCAATACCCCCAGTCAGTCCCTGGCTATTACATTATTTACCGTCCCAAGGGCTTTGCTTTGATTTAGCACTTGACGGCTAGGTACAGAAGGGTCTGTCATTTGGCTCTCTGCGTGGACGATGATTTCATCAGCACGTGACTGCACAAGCTACGCGAGTGCTACTGCACTAGCACCACTAGGAGAACGCTGTGCTAAAGGGCGCCCAGAGGCTGCCATGAAGTCTCTGCCCATCCTGAGTGAAGCTGCACAGTTGGCTCAAGGGCCCTGCTGATCCGCCAAGGGGCACGAGGGAAATGGCTGAACTCCAACAAATCACTTTATCCAGGACTAAATCCCCAACGTACATCAGAGTAGACATAATTAAACGAGGCAGAGTGGACTTAAAGGTAAAATGTCATCCCCAACATGCCCTTGATGAAGAGAATTTTGCTTTACAGAAGCCTTTTTAAGTAGTAAATTACATTAATTACCAACATTTAAAAACATCCAACATTTGAAGGTTCTGAATCTCTGATTTATTAGACAGCATGGAAATAACAGGTTTAGGTTATATTACAGAAAGAGCTCAAATGCTCATGAACAGCAACTAGGCTTGCTTGGGGGTGGGAAGGGGAATTCAGACTACTGCACAAGGACACAAAGATTCCTCATCCTAAACAAAGTATTAAAGAGTACACAAACAGGTTTCTTGTAAGAACAGAGAAATCCACATACTAAATAAGGTGTCCACAATGACTATAACACATCCCTTAAGGGATAAGCATGTATTTGTAGGAAGCAAACAAAGCTTTCCACAGAGAAACCACTTTCAGGAGATGATTAGGTGGACCTGCAATGAAGAAAATACATTTCAAAAGATGGATTCAGACTTATACCAAGTTTTCACTGAAACAATTAAAAAATAAATATAAGACCCTTCTCTGTATCAAAAGAATTTTTTTAAAAATACATCATGGATAAAATAAATTTCAAGGAAGGTCCAAGTCCTATTCAGAGACATACATTTGCAAATAATACAAATTAAAAATAAAAATTTGACAACAAAAATACTACTTGGAACTACCTAGAATAGGCCAAGCTAAGTTCGTGTTCTGCTTTAGCACATAATATTGAAATGAATCTCATTCTCACTATAATTTTTTTCTTTTTGACCTTAATCACCAGCGGCTGGGCAACTGAAATGGGCATGAGAACTATATAAATGTCAGAGAAATATGTAAACCTCATTAATGTTTCCAAAAATTCATTTAGAGAGAGAAACAGGTCCAAATAGATGCCTGCCTAAATGTACTGCAATTACGTTACAATTATTTTTCCAAATACACAGATATGCTCTGTCTTTTCTCAGCTCATTACTGACTCAAACAATTTGCCCTGCTGGGATCAATTGTTTGCTAATAAATAATTGTTTACAGTCTCAAAATGATATTAGGAGGTTTTCTTATTAGTTTTCCTTCTGCACCCTAATAAGATTGAAAACTAGCTGATTCCCAAGAGTCTAACCTTAACCTCGCTTTGTTTAACAGCCCAGGAAATGATGAACCATCTGCTTCAGAAAATAATGGACGGCCAAGAGGAAATATTGTTTAATTGTAGATTAACCTCCTCATGAGGCAGTCTGAAGCAGCTTTAGAATTAGCAACTATAACCAGCAAAAGAAACAAATGGCTCAAGAGCCTTTCCTCTACCATTTAAGGTTCAGAAAGAATGCAAAGGGATTTTTATTACCTATATTTATTTACAAACATTTATTTCCACAGTGGAAACAAAAATCATCAATGAAGTCAAAACTGATTCTCAAAAGTGTAGTCACTGCCCTCCAATTTTGTTTGCCCAAATACCTTTAACGCAGCAAACCATCAAACCATCTCATGCACTTAAGAAAGTGTTCATTTTTTTAAAAAAAAATCAATAAAAACCTCTTTTCCATTATTTTCAGGTTCTTATAATATTAAAATTAATATGTTCCCTGGTTTCTTTGTTAATAGTAATAAATCCACCATTGGGGAGTACGAATTGTTTTATTATCATCAACATGGCACTTAAGTAAATGAAATCTTGTCAAGTACATGGTGACCTACAAGTTCAAAAGAAAAAAAGAACAGCATGAGATCAAAATGGCCGGCCAGGACAGGAGATACAAAAGTGACAGATTAAATGCAAACACAGCCCTTTATCCAACAGGCTTCACATGCTAAAACTTTTTCTAAAGTCAAACCTGTAAAAGCATATCTGATATAAAATACTTAATACTCTGTCCACTCTCAGGGGCTAAACCAATTAGCAAGGGTACTATACCCGTCTTAATTCAGAAAAGTATAGGAATCCTGAAAACATTCAGTTATTCCACAAATATTTACTGAGGACTTCCTTCAAGGGCCTGGGAGGAGAGGGACAAGGAACAGGACAAAGACACTTAGGGTAGGTATCTTATGGTTTAACGTTTAACACGTGCCTACGTATCAGTTTTTCCTTAAGCCTGGTGGAAATAATTAAGTAAAAAGCGTTGCTCTGTTGGTATCAAAAAATGTAAATGGTTCCTCTCAGTCAAGAGATATAACCAAGAACCAAAGACATCTATGAAAAATTCAAAACTAAGGAAATTTGCAATTCCAGGCAAGGCCATATTACTCTGGGTTTCCAATAAGACCTGAAGGTCACTCACTTTGTGTAAATATTAAAGAAACAACTTCTGTGGAGAGGAAAGATTTTTGGCAGTTCAAACTCTTAAATATCTTAAATAGTATTTGCTAAAATAAATTATTCTTGAATTCCTCAACTTAATTTTGAAGCAATGAGCTAGTAATAACTCCAGAGATTCAAATAATAGAGCCTATTCAAGAAGAATGAGAGTTTGACATTCTTCTCTACAAAACAACTAGGCACAATTTTATCCATCAGACGTCTATCAACCTACGGATATTGAAAGCTTGGGAGAACATGATAACATCAACTCCAACCCTACAGTCAGCTGTAATATCGAGCAGGCATCAACAATGCTATTCATGAATTTAGAAAAATTAATAAATCCTGGGTTGAATGCAAGAAAAGGCTCAAATACAGGTGAAGCATACTCACTTGGGTTTTGTTTCTGCATCTGTCACTTGGCGAATGAAGATACCATCTTCAGGATGTTCTGTGTCATCCATTTCATACATATATGATGATGCTATTGCAAGCGTAGTCCCATCATTACTGAAGGCAAGTGATGCGATGCTGGTGGGGTACCGATGGAACTGACACAGTCGCTTTTTGTTAAATGGATCCCAAATATTTACAAATCCATCAGAACCACCTAGAAGTAATTTCAAAATAATTAAAATGGTTCTTAATACCAGACACAAAAATAACCATTATCTTAGCATTTACTTTTTAAGGTGATAGAAGTTACATTTCCCCCAAGAAGTATTGTACCAGACTTTTCTGCTAAATACTTTAAACAGCCAGCACTTTTTTTTAAAATTCCACCTAAGCATCAATGAAGAATGTTCAGTTAATTTTAAAAATTTATATTATCTTAATCAGATATAGGTTAGCATGCCATACTTTACCTGTGGCAAATGTATTGTGGATATTGTGAAAGGAAATGGCATTGACGGGGTAAATCTGCTCAATATTATTTTCTTTCAGTCTGTGACATTTGAAGGCATACTTCTTCTTTTGTACTTCAGGGCTTGGGTCCAAGTACTCAACTGCCACTCGGCCTTCAATAGAGCTTAATACATAACCCTGCCAAGAGGAAACCAGAGAATAAAAATGGTAAAATCCAGTTTCCAAAAACAAGGCACTGATTTCCAAATTCAACCCACACTAAAGAAAGATGATTATTTCAGAAACGAGAAGTATGGCCACGTTTTAACAAAATTTTTAAGCTAACATAATTATGACAACCTATGTCATAACATCGTTATGACAACTCTAAAAAGCTAAGAACACTAATACTTATTTTAGAAAAAATAAGGAAAGCATCACTTGCTTTCTTCACTGTACCAGTGCCTTGCATACTGCCATCAAAAGGATCCAGTTATTGTGTCAAACCTAAACAAGAATTTTAAAGTGTTTTAATGTTATTATTGCGCTATTTAAAAGGAGACTCAAATGTGTTCCCTCAATTAAAATACATTCTATGTTCTGGACGGGTGTGGTGGCTCACGCCTGTAATCCTAGCACTCCGGGAGGCCGAGGTGGGCAGATCGCTCAAGGTCAGGAGTTCGAAACCAGCCTGAGCAAGAGCGAGACCCCGTCTCTACTAAAAATAGAAAGAAATCAATTAGCCAACTAAAAATATATAGAAAAAATTAGCTAGGCGTGGTGGTCCATGCCTGTAGTCCCAGCTACTTGGGAGGCTGAGGCAGAAGGATTGCTTGAGCCCAGGAGTTTGAGGTTGCTGTGAGCTAGGCTGACGCCACGGCACTCTAGCCCGGGCAACAAAGTGAGACTCTGTCTCAAAAAATATATATATATATATTCTATGTTCTATAACTCTCTATCTTTAACAACTGTGACCTGTTTCCTTCGCTGAGGGTATCAATAATCCAAATCAACTGGACCACCAGTCTTCCATCTTAATCATTTCACCTTTTGCATTTACTACAGCAAGTAGGTTTGCACACAACAGACCATCAGGAATACTCAACAGTGGTTTATAATTTCAAACCCTTCCTCCCCTTTCCTTGAAATGACAATAGTCCAAAATAATAATAATAAGAGATAACACACTAAATATGAAATCTGTTTTATGTCTTCTTTTTAATCTATTTCAAGGTATGAAAAAGATTTATTCCCAAAAACTGCTTATGAAGAAAAAATAAATCAGTAAAATCCTGCTTTTAAACTTCCATTATAAAGTGGAGATAGTCCAACAGAAAATTTTAGATACAAAGACATTAAAATAACATTTACAGTGCTGGCACATTTTAATCACCTATTTAAATCTCTAAAATTTCACATACCTGCAATTCCTTAACTTCAACAGAAAATTATTTCCTGAAAAAAAGAGCTGTGATCACCATTGAGGTACTGGCCTTTTGAGGTGAATAACTGACATAACTACTTCAAGTCCCACAACCACTAAACAACAACCATAAGGTTCCAAAGATAGCTGCTGTTTTTAATAACGTTTCTTCTTGCGAAATTCCTGTTGCAGCTCACCACAATACCAGCTCCCCTTACAACTTTAAGGACTCAGGTCAGAGGGAGCTCGCTAGTAAACAGGCCAATCTCATTTACTGATGATGATGGAAGGTGACCCACCCTGTACATCAAGAATTAGTCATTATATGAGAAGCACTGCCTCTCTAACCTCAGATGAGTTTTTCACCAAAAAAAAAAAGAAAAGAATCAAAGTTCTATTGTCAAATGGGGAAAGAACTCCATCAGTATTAGGGTTAAAAAAGACAACAGCAAATTCCATAAACCAAATTTCCATAAAATTTCCATATATAAATTTTAATTCACTGATTTGTAAACTGAAATATCAGCAAAACTTTCTTTGATTAGTGTACATCTATCAAGCATCCTGGACCAGGATCACAACAAAAAATCAGAAGTCCTCTATTCAAACCACTGGGTGATCCTGGACAGATTACTTAACCTCTCTGAATATCAAGGTCTTTTCTAAAGTGGGGGTTAACACACTACCTTTTAACACAAGGTCGTCAAAAATATTAAATTCTAAATAACTACTCAAATACAAAAAGTTTTAAAGGTAGTGGCCCAATCATTATTACAAAAGATATTATTTTTAAAGTCCATAAAGGGGAAGGGAGGATAGATCAGACCTGCTTGTTTGGAAATGCTCGGATGCAGCGAGTCTGGTATTTCAGGCTGGACTCCCTGCGCTGCTGCACGTAGCCCATGTTCCGTAAGTCCCACACCAACACTCTGCGGCCCGCTGTTCCCACAATTAGCCGATCTCCAGACACTGAGAGGGTATACACCTTTTAAAAGAGAACAAAATTTGCTAAAAATCATCTACTTGCCTAAAAAGGCCTTTTGTCCCAAAATAAAGTCCATCTAATCATAAAACCATAAAAAAATTTAGCTGATTGGGTTCCCAACCACAGGCACCAATTTTAGATACCGAAGTTATTCAAACCAACAAATAGCAAACCCAGGATAGTCTCAACACTTCACCAAGTATCATATAATAAACATTCTATTTAATTCTGGAAAGGCACTTTTGATGATTTAATTCTCTTCCTTACTAAAACAAACTAAATTTTTCTCAGCCTTATTGTTTCATTTAGAAACAAAAGTGTAAAAAAAAAAAACACTCAAAAATGAAACAATAAAGCCATAAAATAATTCAAGACACTTTTCAATGGACTTCTAGCTTTTCATAAAACAAATCATTTTCAAAGTTATTTTCCTACGACCACTTTTTAGAAGGAGATTTCATTTTATAACTCTTTAAAAAATCTTGATTTTTCCCAGCTGTTAAAATGAATAAATAGGCCTTTCCAGGGAGAGTGAGGGAGCCATCATTAATTAACTGTTAAGTTGCTTCTGGTGGCATATAAACCCAAAATTAAAAGACAAGAATAGTAGTTTGGCATACAACAAAGCAAATTCTTGTGCCCTGACATCATACTACACATGCAAGACCAGAAGTTCAACTTTAGGGAAAATTTTGAAAAGCATCTTATTGCCTATTTTTCCCCGTCTCATAATACCTTTCTTCAATATTAAAATTTCCACAAAAATCACAGAATTTCCTACAAACATTCAGTAGTTTATTTGTAAATATAATGTTACTTGGAGACCAAACAGAGGTAGCAAATTCATGAAAAAGGTGGCAAAAAATATTTTCCTGGTCACGTTGTCTTTTTTCATTAATTTATTTTTTTGTAGAGACAGGGTCTCACTATGTTACCCAGGTTGGTCTGGAACTCCCGGGCTCAAGCTCTCCTCCTGCCTCGGCCTCCCAAAGTGCTGGGACTACAAGCATGAGCCACCACACCCAGCCTATTTCTTTTAAATATAGATTTGAGATTCATAACTGTGCTCTGAGTATTAATTTCAATTAATAAGAAACTTTAATCTGACCTATTATTTCCAAACCTGAAGAACTGCTGTAAAAAATGTAGAGAGGCCTCATGACGTGGTAAGACATATTTTTAACATTCAGTAATTAAACCAAACTACAGACCACAAGGTGAAGAATCAAGATAGATGTAACAATGCAATGTCCTGACAGTCTCCACAATCTGGCCTTAAAATTCAAAAACTAATGTGACCAAGGGAAAAATAAAGAATTAAAAAGATTCAAAACAACAGATTTTTATATAAGCAGATCTAAATATGAGAAATATCACAAAATATATTATAGTTTGCTCAAAAAACAGAATGTATGCAGAAAAATGAAAATTAATCTAAGATGTATAAAGTACCAAATTTAAAAAATACAGAATCCAGGAAGAGATCGATTTATAATGGTACAATTATACTGGGAATTTTACCTTAAATCTCTACTATACATGTGACACACAGCTTCTAATAGTGATTTCTATCCCCATTGATCGTAAATCAAGTGAAACCACTGTCATGCTACTGACTAGGTATATACATTTATCAAAGAAAGTATTAAAAAAAGTGACATAATGAACCTTGCTGAACCAATAAGCAGCTTGATTCAGCGTGCCTGTCCATTATATGATACTCTGTCAGCAATTTATCACAGTTCTTAACATGTTACATACAACCATAAATCAAAACTAGAAACAATGCAATTATTTCATTCTGAACAAAGGTCTTGCCAGGAGTAGATTCAACTGTGATGTGACAAAAATAATGGCTCTGTGGATGCACTATTGTATATAATGATGGCTAACAGGAATTGAATAGTATATTTACACTGAGGAAATAGAATCAAGTGAAGGATACCTTTAAACTGCTAAAACAATCAATCTTTAAAATTAACTACCACCTGATAAAGTCTGATGAGGATACAGCAAGAATGCTCAATTACACTTTCATCATACAGATCAAAAGGTTAAAATACACAAAGTTTCAGTTTTAAAAAGCTTTGTTCACTAAAAATCTCGAAACTACAACTGTCAGCATTGAAAAAATATACAAACAGTAAAAGCCAGGAAACATAAACACCTTTCTCACTAAACTTGAAATGATAACCCACTTCACCCTCTTAACAAATCGATTCAAATGAAACCTCTGGTCACAAATGACAATGAGTGATGCTCCACCCCATTTTTTGGTACGGGCATATCAAAACCAATTTAAGACAATCGAACAGTCTTTGCTCAATGACTTCTCTGGCAGTTGAGTTGCTTCTAAGTCCTGAGATTTTAAGCATTAACAATACATGCAAGCAGGTTCATTTAAGCTAGTACTCTCCAGTACAACAATTGACAGAAAAAAGTTGGCCAAAATCCCAAAGTTAATTTTCCTTTGCATTAAAGCATTTTTATGTAGTTGTGTTTATAAGACAGATTCTTTGTCAACTCTTTACCTCTGAATTCAACAGCATATTCACCAAATATACATCAAAACAAATCATCCCAAGAACCATAACTCCAGGGATGAATATAAAGAGCCTACCTTTTCAGGCTGAGAGAAGGTCCCGGCATTACAAGGAGTTCTGGGATCCCACAATTTAACTGTTTGATCCCAACTTCCAGTAACCATCACATTCACTTCCGGGCAGTATTCAACACATCTGATAGGGGCATCATGGGTTCCAACAAGATTTTCTATAGGAAAAAGAAGGGGAGAAAAAACCCAACAACTAGCTTTACTACCTCAACGAAACAAATATTCCTAAAATGAACTAACAAACTAAACATTCAAGTATAACGAATCTGCCTCATCCAACTCCACCGAAATGTCAGTATGCAGAAAAATCTCCATGACTACAGAAAGTTACCCGTTCCTCTTTGTTCACCTTACAGAGCAAACGAGTGGAGAACTCTGGTCTTCTGGATCTCAACACCACTTATTTTGAACACTAAGCCAATGTCGATAAGAATCTTACTTATACAGCTATAGGACTATGAGTGCTGGGGGGGAAGTCTTATGATTATTCCACTTAGTTTTCATGGTAGGTCAAATTTTCAATACACATTTTCTTTCTTTTCAATTTCAACCTTCATACTATCTCATTTATTCATTCAAATGACATCTACTCTGTGCCAGAATCTGTGCCAAGGATATAAAAATGAACAATATATGGTCTTGACAATAAACAGGAATGCTAACTTTTTAAAAATATTTCATTTACAAAAAGATTTCATGAAGTTTGGCAATGACCTTCAGAAAATAAACAGCTAATTCTTTAAGTTATAGTCTAATATCAAAAATGTTTGTTTGCTTTTCAGTGTTTTTCCCCCCAAGTTTCTGAACAAATACAACCTAAACATGCAAGCTAACTTACTATACAGAGTAAGCTACTGGCAAGCAAAACCAAATGTTTGCAGTTATAAGTTACATAAGAAAGTGATTTTCACACAAAGTCACTTCTTTTTGACAAAATGTGCCTATCAATCATCCATCCTCCCATTGTCCAACTTATCCTCTATTTAGACATATCTCTGTGCCCTGCCATCTCCAAGTATATCTACGCCTAATGTACACATAAACAACTGCTCAGCTAGAGAGCTCTATGCACTTGGGTTTCATTTCAATCTCCACTCTGTTTCAGTATCACCATAAAAATTGGGGTAAGTCATTTCATATCTGGGCCTCTAAGAAATTACTTAACTAAAAGAAAATGTGTCATCTTGTTACTCATACAATAAATGCAACTGAAACATTGTACTGCTAAATAACTATAAAGTAGGATTAATATAGACATGATTAGTTAGCTTATACTGTTAGCTTTTTAAAAACCTATCTTCCTTCAGCTTAAACTAAATTAGCTTCTCAAAAGAGAACTCTGAAACATTGGCACTGTATTGGGAAATCCTAACAAAACATAGACCACTACGGGATCTAGTACACTTCTAACGACCAGGTGAAGGCCAAATACTTAAACGTCACTTCATGTAAACATTTAGGATGGTGATCATAATGGGCTTTACTGTAAAAATACATGCGTGACATTCTGTGACTAGTAACTTAATGGTTATCACTTAAACAAAAAAAAAAATGGTAAATCCAAGCCACTTTTACCTGTACCTAACTAAGCAACTTGGTAGCTAACCAATTCAGAAGTAACTTGGTAACCAAGCAATTCAGGAGCCACTCTTACTAAATAAACGTTTATACCCTCGTACACTAGCTAAGAAAACAAATTGTTAAAAATGTGTTCATATTACCTTGATCAGTGTTCAAATCATGCATTTTCAACTGATGATCTAATCCCCCACTCCAGGCGTGTGTTGGATCCTAAAAAATAGTTTTGAACCATTTAAAACTTGGAGCTTTAGAAAGTATTTCAAAATTCCTATTTTTTACAGTCAAATGTTTAGCTTATGCTAGAATGATACATACACTGGGCTCAACTACTCACGGTAAACAAACAAAAAAGTAAGCAACTGGTCACAAACCTATTAGGTCATCAAATTAAGGGAAGGCTGCTTTATCCTGTTCACACTAGCTGAGAGTAAACAGGCATTCTTTCTAAAAGTTTCTTTTATTAAGGCAGCCAGAACAGTCTTGTTGCAAATCTTAAATACAATTATCTTACGTCCTGAAAGCTTACAGGGTTACTCCACAAACTTGAAAGGGCAGACCGAGTTTCTGAAGTCGGCAAGTCCCCAACACAAAACGGTACCAGGCTCAAGGCAGGTGTTCCAGAAAAGCTAAAGAACTGTCCAAATAATTCCACTGACAGAAGCCTCCACCCAATACTGGAAAAAGAGACGCTGCTAACACGGGAGCGGGAAAGGAGGACACTTACGTAGAAGGCGCAGTCCAGGACCGCACCAGTGTGCTGGTACTTGAGCCGCATGGAGTTGGCCGGCACATCGTAGAGGCGCACGGACGTGTCCCAGGAGGACACCAGCAGGAACTGGGAGGTGTTGGGGCTGAACTTCACCGAGGAGATGCCGTCCTCGGGTGGCTGGTTCAGCTTGAACTCGTTAGAACCGGTCATCTGCAGAACAGGTGCCCAATCTGAGTCCTCAAAGGCGCGTGGTGAAGGCCAGGTAGTGGGGGATTCCAGGGGGAGGGGCCGAGAGAAAGACGGCGAGGAGCCTCTGCGCCTGCGCAGAGCCTGCTCCCCCCCCCCAGGGTCAGGACTCGCCCCCCCAGGTGTCCCCCGCCTCTCCCCAGGCGGCCCAGCCCGCGCGGCAGCACCCCTAAGCCCAGCCACCAGCCTGGCCAACGGCGGTGTCTGCACCCCGGACCCTTCCCTCTCCGCACTCCCGGGGACCGTCGCCCCGGACGCTCCGAGAATGCAGGGAAAACAATAGAAGCGAAACGGGATCCCCTGCGAACGGCTCTACTCGCTGCGGGCCTGGGAGTTCCCAGAGAGTCTGCTCCCGCGCCCCGTCGCCTGGCCCCCTGACCTTGGGAACCCCTCAGAGGTAACGTTTCCGCCGCTCACCGCTGCCGCCGCCTTCTCGCCTCCCTGCCTCCCTCGGAGCACTCGCGGGCTCGGTGAAGGAGGCGGAGAGGAAGCTCCAGCATAGGCCTGCCATTGGCTGATTTCAAAAGCCAACGTCTCACTCTAGACAGCCGATTGGTCCGCTCAGCGGCCCGGCGTCGGTCAACCCAGTCATCCTGTTCCGGCTCAAAGGGAAACCGCGGCTTTTCCGATCACGTGGTCTCATTTTCCCGCCACGCTGAGGCACCCAGTTCAGGCTGGACGAGTGGAAACTACAACTCCCAAGGAGCATCGCGCCAAGGCTGCGTTCTCGTCCTCTCAGGCCCGCGCGCGGCACGCTGGAAGATGTAGGCTCGCTGGGGCTGACGCTCTGCCTGCGCTCGGAGTAGTAGCCGGGAAAGATCCTCTTTCCACCTCCTCCCGTGGCGTTGCCCCCGCCCCCCAACCCAGCACTTAGTCTCTCAGACCCAAGAATTCCATTTTGGTCCATAGTCCCATAGAGCTACATTATTATCCCCTTCCCCGGATGTGCATACGCCCGTGAAGCTAACCAAAAATTGGAGTAGAGAAGGAAATATATGCTCTAATCAACTGCATTATTTGCCTTGATTTTTTTCTTGTTTCCCTGGAGTTTTCACCGATGAACCAAGGTCTCCCGTCTCCCATTGCACCACGTTTTGCTGATCTCTCAGAAACTCACCTTATTTACATTACGCTTTATCTCTCCATCCCATCTTTCCGCAAACGTGTGTTGAGCGTCCGCTATGTGCTGGGCCTGAGGAGAGCTCTGGGAAGAGGCATTTAATCAGACTAGCCCTTGCCCTGGAGGAACTGCCAGTCTAGAAGAGTGAACAGCCTGGGAAACAATACTCTGCAAGGTGTTGAAGCTAACACAGCTGCTGCTTTTGGAGATACGTTTATAGCAGGCTGCTAAACTGACAGCTAGAAGCAATCCGCAGAATTGCAGGCTCAGTTTGCTCGGTTTGCTGTTTCTAGAATCCTCCAGAAATGAGGATCAAGAAGGTTGTTCAGCAATGAGAAATGATTTTATCTCGGTGAAAGAAAAGCAATACTTAATCAGTGGAATCAAGTGACTGAGTTACTCTTGAACGTCAAAGGCTCACTGAAAGTTTCAATGTAATCTATGCTATAACCTCTTTTTCATTGCCTTTTTGTAAAGAAAATTTTTTGTTTTATTATGTGATGTTGGCAGGAAGTGAGAGGAAATTGTTGCAGTTAAAGTGCTTTGTTTTTAAGATATATTAATAAGAGAAGGTGTTGTTGATTTTTATTTTACCATACCTGGTATTGCATGCACCTCTTTTTATGATTCCTGACACAATAAATGTACTCATAACAACAGCTACCACATTTCTACCTATTATATTGATATTACTGCTAAAAATGTCTCGCCCTTCTTCCCCACCAGTCCTTGGTTCTCTTTGTCTTCTTTTTCAACAAGTTAATGGCCAAGTTCAAAATTTTAAAATGCAGTTCCTTACTTCTAACTTTAGCTAAATGATTTTATCTCCTGACTTATTTGGTTCCTTCTCCCAGTTGTTTATTTAATTCTATTAGTGTTCCAAGATTCTGAGCATGAATTACCCACTAATAAAATCTAAGTGTATTTCATTATCCAGTGTGTGTATGATTCAGGTCCCTCTGGGCATGTAGTTGCAGCCTGACTCGATTTGAGTTTTAAGAAACGTCAATCTTTTAAATCCAGTTTAGAGCCTGAAAGGAGGCTGGTGATTTTGCTGATTATTCAAATGAATTGATAGTCTTGAGATAGGAAATCTGGCAACAATGGAGTCTTGAACAACATTTTAAATCCAA
Organism: Lepilemur ruficaudatus; assembly: GCA_963574885.1. Classification (NCBI taxonomy): domain Eukaryota; kingdom Metazoa; phylum Chordata; class Mammalia; order Primates; family Lepilemuridae; genus Lepilemur; species Lepilemur ruficaudatus. The sequence continues at coordinate 17,313 of CAUYRT010095579.1, forward strand.
ATGCAGTGATGTGTGTGTGTTTGTGTGTGTGTGTGTTTAATAGTCACCTGTGAGAGAGAGGAATTCCTAGAAACTCATTACACTGTTGGATCACCATTGACTGCTAATTTCTATTTTAGTAAAAAGAATGAAATATACACATTATGACAAACTGGAAAAGGATCGTTCCCTTAAATTTCAAGGGCAAAATCATTGTCATTAAGTGCCTACAGTGAGTAGAAGAAACCATTTCTATAACAAAAGCAAGCCTAAGGAGGATATACTGGCACAATACTGTTAAAACCATTAGCTCTTGTTAAAACTGTAATCTACTGAAATGCAGACAAAAATGATATGGATGGAGTATTCCTGTACGAGCAGTTCTTCGGGAGCAGTTTGCTTGTTTCTTCGTGGAATATTCAAATAGCAACTTTAAAGGAAAAGAATTTAAAGAGTCATCTGGAACAAGAGAACTTCATTGAAATAAAGTGTGTGTGTAAAATAAATCAGGAAAAAATGGGATCCAGTATCATTTTTGTTTTCCGACTACCCGATATTTAGCATAGTCTCTCAGTAGGCACTAGGGCCCAGTAAATATTTATTGATGTGAACTCAGTTAAAATGAAATAAATGCAATTGAACTAACCCAGTATTGACAAATATGTTTTTTGGATAACATCCTTCTGACGTCACCTTGGAATAGATTGTGATTTTTATGAAATCTAATGTGAGCAGAAAAAAACAAGATCTCAAAAAGGACAATATTAGATGGAATCTTTTTGGCCAGACATTTTACACAGTACTGTGGGTCACAAAGACGTTTACAGATATTCTGAATATATTCACAAAATGTACGTAATTTCTATTCTTCTCAGCTCAAAAAGACAAGTTTCACACACAAATATTTTCCTTCTAGCGGATGAGATCGAGCCTCTGCGCTGCAGACTCTTGGCTCCTTTGCACCTGCTCCGCGGGGCTGGGGTTCCTGAGGCAGGAGGACCGAGGCGCTAGCCCCACGTGGTGCAGAACCATTGGCCTCCTCCCAGCTCATGCTTCCTTTTCCGATGTTTTACCAGAACAGGTGGCTGCGATCTAAGGGGAGCGAGAGTCTGCGATTTGCACACCACTCGCGTGGCCATTCTCTTGGTGCAGCGACCTCCCAGCCTGGGCGCTGCGGCAGGTGTCAGCGCGAGAGTCCGTGGGTGCCCCCGCCGCGCGTCACGTTTCTATTCAGGGCGTGAGGCCGCGAGCTGGCCACTGATCCAGCCACAAGCCCAATGCAAACTATTAACCGCAAAAGAGTAGGGAAGAGCCTTTGCCTCCCGCGCCTTTTTGCCCGATCTAAGGCCTTGGAACCCTCCTGGGCCGAAGTGCGGCTTTAGCGCGCCCAGTTCTCGCTCCGCGCAGGACACGCAACTGCCACCGGCCAGGGAACTGGGCGCAGCGGCAAGCCAGTCACTCCAGGTTCTGAGGCAGCAAAACCGACACTTTACCGGGTACAGCCAGCGCCGCCGCTTCCTCTGCGCCCTTGCAGAGGAGGCTCCGCTGCAAGGGGAGTCGGGCTACGCCGTAGGGTGCCCAGCTGTGGCCAAGCTCAAAGCGATTCCATTGCAGGGAAGATTCCGCTCGGCTGGGCTGGTTCCCGAAGACAATCGCTTCAGCAGCAAGGCATGCCTCCCCTCCTTTGTCTTTCCAGGCTCGTGCTCCGGAGCTGGATTCCAGCCGGGGTGCGTCCCAGCCCGCGCGAGGATTACGGGCACCCGGGTCGGACAGCTGTAGCCACATGCAGTCTGGGCGGCGCCAAGGTCCCGACTTTTAACCCCTGACCCCCGCCCCACCCTCCACGTGGTGCGTGCTAGACTCTCGCAAACAGGTGCCTGCAAGCCCCTTCCACCAAAAAGCCTGAAAACCTCCCGCGCATCATCATGCCAGGGCAATCAATCTCATCAAAGTTAGCAACGATGTTTAAAATGTTTTATTTTTTTCTCTTTAAAAATATTTACACATCTGAACTCTCCCCCTTTCGCCCCTACCATCCTCCGGATGAAGGAAACGAAAAGAGGCAATTAATTAGATAGTTGTCCAAAGTCCCAGAGGCCTGGCCTGGCCGAGAGAGTGTGCATGTACATATACAGGTGTATATATGTGGGAGGAGTGACCTGTTTTGCTACTGTTTTTCTGATTTTTTTTTCTACCAACCAAAGCCGAACTGGCCTAAACTCCGTTTCCCACCACCACCCGAAAACATCCCCCTCCAAATGGTTTTCAAAGCGTATTGGTTCGGTTTGGGTAGAAAGCAGGCTATCTGGCTGGAAGAATGCCGATAAATACCCGAAACAATCAAAACAAAACGTAGGGCAGAGGCCATAAATAAGAGATAAAGAATACACATGGTGTATTTCTTAATAGTTCTGGAAACGCCCCCTTGCTCGGAGCCCTGCGAAGGGTGCGGCGCGCGACAGACTCAGCAGGCAGCTGGAGGCGGCCGGGGCGGCGCGGGAGCAGGCGGGCGGCGGGCCGGTCAGTAGTCGAGCTTGTTGTAGAGGTTGTAGAGAGGTAAGGCGGAGAGGTTGCTGCCCGGGTAGTAGAGCGGCGTGGGGAAGGCCAAGGAGCGGGGCACCGGCACGCGCAGCAGCGAGCTGTCCCGGAACACCAGCGGCATGCCCACCAGAGTCTGCGCCGACGCGTGCGCCATGTTGGCCGCCTCCAGCTCGGCCGAGAGCTGCCGCTTCCACTTGTTGCGGCGGTTCTGAAACCAAGTCTTGACCTGGGTCTCGGTGAGCTGCAGGCTGGAGGCCAGGCAGGCGCGCTCCGAGCTGCTCAGGTAGCGCTTCATGTCGAAGGTGGACTCCAGCTGGTATACCTGACTGCGTGAGAAGACAGTGCGCGTCTTCTTCTTGGCCGCCCCCGCCTGCCTCTCGGCGCCGCCGTCCCTCGGCCGCTCCGACCCTGGCGAGGGCGAGCCCGCCGGCAAGAGCCTCTCTTTCTCTTCCTTAAAGTCCGGGTGCGAAGGAGAGAGAAAAGGCGTGCGCTCCGAGCCCGCCGGCCCCGCGCCTCCGCTGCCCTTGGGGGTACCTGAGGAGCGAGAACAGACAAGAAGGCCATGGAGTTGGGGAGCCTCCTCGGAGACTCTCAGCTCTTCCCGAGACCAGGCGGTTGGCAGGCTCCTGCAGCCTTGGCCCCAAGTTACCACCCCCCTCCTCTTCTCTCTCTTGCTGGCACCCAGCACCTCAGCCTTTAAAAAGCAACAGGAGAGGCACCCAGCTACTCCGAGTCTAAGGTCTCTGCGCTCCCACCGTTATGAAGGGGCAAGTGGCAACTGGGAGAGAAGGTCTGGAGGGGGAACATTAGCATCATTTGACAAAAGGCGATTTTGCCCTGTAATAACTGAGCTGGAAGCGTTCCTCGAGCTTTATAGGGTACCATCATTTCACAGGCCGTTTGTTTGGAAATCACGCTAAGGACTAACGCGGGGCTCCCTTTCGTCAGATATTGTAAAGAGGAACCATCTCTGAAACGCACCATTGTCAATCATCTTGGAGTGCTAATCATTTCGAGGAAGAGACAGAGACAGGGAGAGGAGGAAAAAGATGCAGAAAGAGATTTCGGTAGAGACAGACTGCCTAGACCCGACTTGCAGACCTCCTGTCCGGAAAGTATCCAATGTGCAAAGGGACTGAGGACAGAGCTGTGTGTACCACCGGCTAGGTGCTCCACCCGCTGTGATCCACTCTCTCCAACTCAACCTGCCCCAACACGCCCGAGCCACACGGGGGGTCTGTGCTCCCCGCCTCCTCCGGAGCGTTGCCCCGGCTGAGGAGGCACCAAGGCGCGCGCGTCCCCTCCCCTCGGCCCCAAACCCGGGTAGCCGCAGTTCTAGGCGTAGGGGGCCTGGCACGGGAGTCTTCGCTAGGCGCTTAACCTCCCTCCCCTCGCACTCGCTCGATCGCTGCCAGACTGGCGAAGTACATCCTTACCCAGGCAAGGAAAAGGGATGGGGGGGTGGTGCTTGGGGCCCGGCTCCTTAGGGCCGTGCGAGTCTGGGCAGAAGCAGGCAGGCGCCTTCCAGCCGTCGTCCGGCTCCTCCTCCTCCGAGGACACCGACAGGCTGCGCTTCCTGGCCGGCCAGCCAGCGGGCTCCCGCGGTGCCTCCGAGGGCCCCCCGCCCAGGATGGACTGGATGGTGAAGCTGGAGACGCCACCGGCCGCCGGACACCCCTTGCCTGCATCTTCCTTGCTGCCCATCCTGGGTTCATAAGAAATCAGAGGAAACCAAGAACTCCCTTTAGAGACGATCTGGGTGGAAGGTGGTGCAGGCAGGCAGGCGGGGGGGAGGGGCGGGGAGGGAATCCAGGAGGAGGGGGCGGCGAGGCTAGCGAGGCGTCCCTTCGGCGCGGGGGACACGCGGACACGGGACGGCTTCGCGGGGGTTCCTGCCCGTCCGGCTCTAGGTGCGCCCGCCCAGCCCCAGTGCGAATGCCCCTTCCTCGCCCGCCAGCTCGCCAGGTCTCGGGCGGCGAGGAGGCGGCGCGGCCTCATTTGCATAGAGGTTACCCGAACGCGGCCAATCGCAGCGCCGCCGAGCGGCCCCGGAAATTTTCAAAAAGCCCTGGCCGGGCACACAGAGCTCATGTGCTCCATGAGCTTGTCGAGAACCCAGTGGGCATCAGCTGGGTCCAACCAAGGGTAGCCGGGGCCAAAAGCAGCGTAGATTCTAACCCGGGTTCCTGGCCTCTGTGGCGACTCCGACCCCTCAAACCCCGATCCTCTCCGGGGGCGGGGGCTGAGCGGGGCTACAAGCTGGAGTGGCCCCACGACTCCACGGGGAACGAGACATCACGCCTCCGACCCTACACGACCCTCCCCCAGCCCTCCACTCCTCTAGTCCCGGTGGGCAGGCACTCCTCGTCCGCGGCGCCCCGAATAGGAGTGAGGTGGGTTAGGAGCGACTACAGACTGACGCTTCCCTCCCCGCCCCCCCGTATGTCTGGGAGCCCCAGGAGCACAACTTCTGCCCTTCCCTGACTGCAGACCTCATCCCTGTCACTGGCCCAGCGGGCTACCTGATCTTTGGGGGAAGGGAGGAAGCTCTAGAATGCGAGTCAAGAGATCCCAGTACAAGTCCCAGCACCATCATTTACACACTGCGTGAACTTGGACAAGTCTGATCCTAATCAAAGCCTCACTGCCCTCTGGTGAAATGAATTTC
>CAUYRT010095579.1:27500-40479 GCA_963574885.1 Lepilemur ruficaudatus
CTTGCTGTTGTTTGATGTATACACACCCGCTCTATTTACTACCAAATAAAAGAAATACATCTGTGTTGCCAACAAAAACAGTTGGAGTGCTGACTCTATGGTCTCTCAGGGCCCGGAGGCGCTCAGAGCTGCAGAGCCGTGCACCGTGGGGACCCTCGCTTCGAGTAAGGTCCCAGCCCATAGGCCTATGAGGGTACGCAGTGGGGTGGTGACGGGGTCCACCAGTTTATCCCAGATGGCTGGTGAGAAGGGAGCTCCGAGGGAGCTCCGAGCATCCCTGCCTGGAGGATGTTCAGGCTTCCTGCAGCAGAGGTGGGAGTGCCACCTCAATCCCTGTCCAATAATTTCCCGGGATCCTTCCCAGTTTGCCTTAGCCTGGAGCCATCGGAGAAAACCAGCTGCCGAGGGTCACCTCAAACAAGGTGTTCCTGACTATCCATGTCTGTGCCTTAGCAATGGCGGTTATGCTAAACACATTTTGTGGGTGGGAGTGCTAGGAGCCTGTGGATCTGGTGTCTCTTAGGAGGTCTAAAGTACGGTTGTGTGTGATGTGTGTTATGTCACGTGTGACTGTATCCTATGTGTCTGTCTGAGTGAAGCAGAGAGAATTTAGCTTTGAAGGGGATATCATTCCCATTGACCTGAAGATTAAATTGGGGTGCATATGGGTCAGAATCTGAAGTTAGGATACACACAGAAAAGGCTAGGTTCCCAATTTGAAGGAAGGGTGAGATGATAAAATCAAGAGTGTCAGCTCAGCATTCTAGGACAAGGGACATGGGATGCCCAGGAGGAATTTTGTGTAGGCACCTTCACTCCCCCTTCCTAAAAGCCCCATTTTGGTGAGTGGTTCCAGCAGCTCTCCACAATCTTTGCAGAGGCAGTGAGGAGGTAGGGCCGTTCTGGTGGGGGAAGAAGGTGACAGCCAGCTCTGGAGAGGTGACACTCCCACCTAGTGCTTTCTTGGCCTCTCCAAACAGGAAGGCCTCAGAAAGACTTGCAGTCCAGCTTACGATGCTTCCTTCTGAGACCGGCTTCTGCATCCCTCATCTCTGCATTCTGCTGCAACTCCTTCTCTTGCGCTGGGAAAATACCACGACCTTGACAGGGGGAAGGAGACGTTTCCCACCCCAGCGGGCTTCTAGACTCACATAGCCTCCTGCCCTCTGGCCAAATTGGTGCCATCCCCCTTCCTCAGGGCACCCACTTTGGCTCTGGGGAGAGACCCGCAGCTCTGGGACAGCAGGGCTCCCCAACAGGAAGAAAATGGAGGCCAGGGGGAGCAGGAGAAAGGATAAACTGTGCTCGTGGAGAACCAGTTATTTCTTGACTTTGTAAAGACCAGGTCAGTCAAGAACCGTTTTCTAGAATCCAAACACAAATAAAGAAGTATTTTCTTGGCCTTTGATAACATCGTGTTCTGGCTGTAAAATCTAAGAATGTGTTTGCTATTGCAACATTATTTTTAATGAGCTGTTATTGGCCTGTCCCGCGGTTAGTATTGCCAACAGTAAAAGGCATCACTATGTTTGTAGGTTACACAAGGAACAACATATTTTGACCCCGAATTTCTGTTTATTTTTCATTTGTGACACATGCCCTCGTTTTTATTCCAAACCAGAGGGAAATAAAGGGAAATCTATCTTCACTGGGGTCCAGGCTAAATTTTTGCCATAAATACTCATGCTGGTTTATTTGGGGGCCAGTTTTCCATCAACAGAAAAGGATACTCGACGTTTCAGCCACAGTAGAATCAATTGTGTCGATTGAATTTGAAGAGCCTGGCAACGCATGGGGAGAGGTAAGGGAGCGCATGCATGCGCTCCCCAGCGGTCGCTCCCTGCGGCACGCTCTACAGAATCTTTCCAGCCTCCGGGTTTCTCATCTCCCCCTTTCGGCTCCCCAGCTTCAAACATGCCCTGCCAGGAGTTGTGCGTGCACACCCCCCAGCTTAAAGGCAGGCGGCCTCACCGGGTTGGCAAGGGGCGTCCACGCACCTGCTTCTGTCGAGCGGACTCGCCCTTCCAGGCGGTCCGGCAAGCGGTGCCTCCACAGGCTGCGGACCAGCAGTGCGATGGCCGGCGCCTGGCAGTAGTGTGGGCGGGCGTGGCGAGCGCTGCGCTTCCAGGACAGAGACCGGGGATCTAGAGATGCCGCCCTCCAGGTGTTAGGCGCTGGTGGACAGAGAAGGGCCTGGCAGGGAGGGGACAAGGTCCTCTCTGTTTCTGCTGCGCAGCTGGGTGGCCTCTGTTCCCTGGTACTTGGCACATCAGGACAGTGCCCATCCCCAAGCCACCTCCAAAACCACAGTTCCGCAAGCGCTGCAGAAGTGTCCCTGTCCTGGAAGTGGGAGCCACCGTCCCAAGAGCTGGTTGGCATCCCCGGAGTTGCCCTCTCCCAGCCGGACTTGGTGATCACCCTCTGGCAGCAGCTAAACTCTAAGCTCACTCTCTTCTTCCCTCCACCACCCTAGGTGCAATCAGAGCGCACCACGCTCTTAGCCGTTTGACGAGTGATCAGGGATGCCCTGCCCAGAAGCTCTCGGCTCTTGAAGGAACCATGGCTTGGGAAGGGAACGCGAGGCTGCAGCCCTGCGTTCACAAATACCAGCTGTCTCTGGTATTTCGCTTCTCGAGGCTGTTGCTTTGCCGAGTTTCAAAAGCCAGATAAGCGAGGTCCTCACCCTGCCCCTCATTCTTCCCTGCTCGCTGGGCGTTTCAAGTCGAGGAAGATACTGAGGAGAGATCGCCCCTGGTCTCGAACAAAGCGGCCTCTGTCTCCGCCCGCCTCCTGGGTTATAGGGATGCGCGTCCAGCACGGACTTAGCGAGCTCAGGGGCAGCGAGCGAGCAAGACAGAAAAGAGTTCTGGAGACACCTGCTCTGGGAAAAATCGTCCAAAGTTACACACTCTGGCAACACCAAAGGCTTCGCTTTTCTTTTCTTTTTAATTCAATTTCACGACAACATTAAGTGTAACAATATTTTGTGGGTTTTTTTTTCTTTTTCTTAAAAAGGGACTGAACCCGGGCAGAGGTGAGGGAGATGAGGGAAACAAAGTATCTCAGAACAACAGGTGTAGCTGACAGAAAGAAAACAGATTGGGTAACAGAGCCGGGAGCCCCGGGGAGTGGAGGGTGAACTTTACAAGAAACCTGTACATTTATCAAATAAGTTAAAATTCTCCTAAATTGATTGTCCTTCACTTAAAGCGCTCCAGTATGCCTAACTTATTCCTTTGAGAATCGCTACCTATGCTTGTTTCCTTTCTTCCCCTCTTTCCCCTGCCTAATTTTTTCTTTCGAAATGAATGATGGTGATTATACAGTGGAAAAGTCCGTTCCTCTCGGTGGAGCAGGAAACAGGGCTCTCAGGAAATTTTGTACAATATTGCACAGGTCAAAGTACAACAGTCACTGCAGAATAAAAAGGTAGGAGGAGAGGATAGAAGAAGCTATTTAAAAAAAATATTGAAATCACTCTCTCAAAACAGGGAACAAAGTAATAACAGTAATATTAATAATAATTTACCAAGTGAAATTCCCCAAATAAATGCTACTAATAAATAAGACCACTCAAACCGGGCCAGAAGTGGAGCTGTTTCAATAGGCAGAGTTCTGATTTTTGGCTGTCTTGTCTTTTCCCTTTAAACTCTTAGAATTCTTTGATCACAAAAGGAGAAAGATGAAAAGGTTAATTGCGACAGACCTCTGCCAGAGAGAAAGGCGGCCTGCATTGGGATTCTTGTGAGAGGCTGCTAGATTCTGAAAATCGTGGAGGATAACTGATTGGGGTTGGGGAGAAAAAAACCACATCCAGAAATAAAAGTACTGCGATATGAATTCTTCCTCTCTCTGGATTCTGAAAATAGTTCTAAAGAACACGGATAAACGAGAGGAATTCGAATTTTGCGCTTATTTTCATTCTATAAAAATAAAACCAAAAGCCACAGAGCAATGCAAATTGGGGGGGGGGGCTGCACATTTTACAAAAGCTTTTAGCTGAAATATTTGACCCGGGGAATTTTGTCTTTTCCCTGATTTCTCTTAATATAAGCCAAAATCAAAAGAAGGGAAGCGCCTCAAATCCATTAGGGATGAATTGCACGAAAATGCATTGCAATACTTACAAAACACTACCAATTGGGGGGGGGGAGGAGAGGCCAGGGCAGCGCGCCGAAGCCCGGGTTCCGGAAGGCCGCTGGACATCTCCGCGCCCTCGGCCCAGCCCAGTCTCCTCCGGGGTCCGGAAGCGGGCCAGGCTTTCCCTCCCTCTCCCCTCTCGGGCCTCAGACGGGCCGTAGAAGCGGCACGGACGAGACCACCGGGTGCGAATAGTAGACGGGATGCGGGAAGGTGAGCAGTGGCTGGCTGACCGGCACTGGGGCCCCCGCGGCCGCGGCTGCCGCGCCCTCGGCCGCTGAGTTCTCATGGTAGAGGATGGGCACCCGCACGATGCGCTGCGCCGCGGCGTGGCTCAGGTTGGCCGCCTCCAGCTCCGCCGCTAGCTGCCGCTTCCACTTGTTGCGGCGGTTCTGGAACCAGATCTTGACCTGCGTCTCGGTGAGGTGCAGCGACGCGGCCAGGCCGGCGCGCTCGGAGCTGCTCAGGTAGCGCTTCATGTCGAAGGTGGACTCGAGCTGGAAGACCTGGCTGCGCGAGAAGACAGTGCGCGTCTTCTTCTTGCGGCACGCGGGCTTCTTCTCCGGACTCTCGGCGCCCTTCTTCCAGTCCTCTGCGCCCGGCGTCGCCGCCGCTGCCCCTACGCTCGCCCCAGCCGCGCCTGGCGCCGCCTCGCCCTCCTTCTTGCCGTCCTCGGAATCGCTCTCCTCCAGAATGATCTCGTCCGGGCTCTTGGAGTCCAGCTCCTTGTGGTCGGGGTCAGCCTTGAGCAGCGGCTCCGGGGAGTCGCGGTCTGTGCCCGAGGCGGGGGAGGAGTCGCGCAGGAGGGCCTTCTCTGAGGCTGGGGAGACACAGACAGACGGACGCACACACACACGCATACCAGCATAGCCTTGAGCGAGGCCCGGCACCTGGGGGCCGCAGGCTCAACCTGCGCCGGCCTCCAGGCCCCGGGCCTTAAGGCCTCACCCTGTCCGCGGGCCTCCTCCTTCCCAGGCTAGAGTGAGGGCGCCACGTCCCGGGATCCCCCTCCTCCCCAGGACAGGCGAGCAGATGGTAGCGCGGCCACTTCCATTCCCTCAGCTCCCCGGCCAGCGGCCCGCGGAGCGATCAGCCTTCAGCTTGGGCCCGTCCGAGTCACCCCCTCTTTCCAGGTGGTGTCCCAAGCCCCAACTGTCCGAGGCCTCCCTATTCATGCCCAAAACCACTTTTCCGGGGAAACGCTCGCGCCCCCGGCTCCAACTCCACTTCTTTTCTCACCAAGTGGGATTGGATTCCCCGGCAGCGCTACCCAGCGCGCGGGCAAGAGATGCAGGCCAGGGGCCAGAGAAGTTGGCCAAACAGCGGGTTTGCAGGTGCTGGGGTCCCAGAGCTGCGATGGGAAGCAGCGCGGGGTGGGGATGGGACTGGCGCGCAGGGGGACAACGAAAGTTCAAAGAGAGGTCTGTACCTTCAGGTCGCGGGAGGTGGCCGCCGGCGGGGGTCAGGGTGTAGGGGTACCACCAGGCCGGGGAGCGCTCCAGGTAGTGCGCAGGTAGGGCAAACCTCTGCGCCGGGATCTCAAAGCGGGGGAAAGCCAGGTCGCCCACCTGCGAGAGCGCGAAGCCCGCGGCGCCCTCCAGAGCCCCCTTGGCCGCCGCGGCGGCAGCGGCGGCGGCGGCGGCGGCGGCTGAGGCCGGCGCGAAGAGAGTCCGTGGGGGTGGCTGCGGCTTAGGGGCCGGCCGGTGGTGGTCTCCGTTGAGCAGGTTCTTGATGGAGAACGGGGACTCCTTGGGCACGGGAGGTGGGGGAGGCGGCGGCGGGGGTTGCGCGCTGGCGGTGCCGGGGGCGTCCGGCCCGGGCTCCGGCATGGTCCCCTCTCCTCCGAGTCCCCGGGAGGGAGGGAGCGGGACAAGCGGCCGGCCGGGCGAGCAGGCGAGCGGCCGGAAATCAGACCATAAACGGAACTCAACTATGGGGCGCAAAGTAGGGGGCCGCCCCGGGCGCAAATCCAGCCGTGGGAGGGCGGGGTGAGGACCCAGCCGGGGCGGGCTCGCATGGGGGAGGGGTGCCGAGGGGCGGGGAGCGGCCCTGCCGCGGCACCGAGGGAGCTAGGCGGCTCGGCTGCGGCTGCAGCTCCCGGGGAGGAGGCAGCGAGACCAGTCCCCGGCTAGGGGCTGCGTCAATCCGGCGCCGGATGCTAATGATGAAATCAAAATGTCATCCAAGTTAAATGCGGGGAGTATACGGCGATTGGGCGCGTACAATGGCAAATGGGATTAGGCAGGCGAAGGCTCAGCCGAGCTCCGGCCCCGCAGCCGCCTCTGCCACCGCCCCCTCCTCGCCTTCCCTCGGATTTTGGCGCTTTGGCTTCGGGCTATAAGAGCCCGCCTGTTATTGGCTTTATATAGTCCAATTAGGCAGCAAATGAGGACAAGCCTATTAGCACAAAAGGATATTGGCTCCCGCTAAAGAGGCACTTGGAGCGCTCCTGCGAGCGCTGGAGGCGAGCGAGGGACGTGGAGCAGGCGGCGCCCCTGGCCGGAGCGCACTGACAGCCGCGAGCCCGGACCCGCGCCTCCCTCTCCCGCCTGCGGCTCAGGGACCGGCTTCCCGCCGCCAGGCCTGCTGGAGGGGGGAGGGGTGGGCCAGGCTCGCCCGGGTCACTTCGGGGTTATCTGCGCTCACAGCTGCCGCTCCCCCGCCCCCTGGGACTCGACAGGGACCCGCCGCCCCCACGCGGCTGGAGAGCCACGCAGCGCCGGCGCAGGAGGCAGGACGCGACCCCAGCCGGCGGCGAACTCATCACTTTCCTACCCTTTGGTGTCCGACGGCCTCAGCATTTTCCCCAAAGCCTTCTAGGAAAGGTGCAGCCACCAAGAGAGGATTTGGGCTCCCCACCCACCGTCTATCCTATAGGAAGGGAATCGGGGTGTAAGTCCTCACACTGAGCCTGCGGGCAAGGAATCCCTGTAGCCTTGGCCCTTGACCCTGGAGAACCGAAGAGTGAGCCTTCCCCTGGGAGCAGGAGCCTGTGTGAGTCTCCGGGAGTGGGCGCCGGACCGGCCGACGGCCGCGCGTCACTCGGTGGGGTTGCTGGGGCCGCCAGGGCCTCGCATCGACGGCTGCACTCCGAAGGGCACTCCTCTCCCCCGGCCGCCGGTGTCCAAGGCTCACGAATCAACTCCGAGCCTGCAACCCTGCGGGCAGCACTTTCTCCCAGGAAGTCTCTCCGGCCGGCTTTGGAGCTGCGTAACGCTTTAATAGGGGCAATGTGAACCGAAGGCGCAGCGGTGTGACTTCCTCGGCAGCGGCAGCGGCAGCGGCCCCCACAGCACGTCCCGATGGCCGCCAAGTCCCTAGAGAACCGCAACTTGGTCTCTGAGGAACAGCTGAGAGGAAGGTCACTCGACTCTGTTGGGTTTTAAAAATACGTCCCCGGGTCGCAAGAGAAACCCATGAGGCAGACATTTAAGACTTTAGGTTTAAGCATCCAGCAAATCAGGATTGTTTGTTGGGGGGGGGGTCCTTTCCCGAGAGGCAGCTCCCTGATCAGAGAAACTGGCAGACTGACCTCACCCCACTCCACCCCTGGTGACGCTCCTGCACGCCCGAAGTCTTTTTGTGGTCGCTTCACCTCACCGCTGCTTTCTTTTTCGTTGGGTTGAGCCTCGCCTAATTCAAGGCCGCCCTGCATTGGCAGACGCGACCGTTTGTTGTCCCCAGTTGGGAAATAGGTATGTTTTATTTTTTCGTCCTGGGGCGTCAGACCCTCCCTCACCAAATCTGCATGGACGCATTTAGTGTTTCTTTTGGCAAACATTCGCCTACACGAGTGAACTCTACTTTTGCGTTGGGAACCTGGAAGCATCGTAAAGGGTGCTTCCACAAACAATTATTGTCATATTATTATCACTCCCTTGTGTTTGTACAGAGCTTTCCTGGACTGCAACACGCCACCGCATCCAAAATCTGAGTTGGAAGGAATCACAGCCCTAAGCTTCAAACGGGGTGGGTCTCACACTAGTATTTGATAGGTGGAAACAGGCTCCCAGAGCGGAGGAGACCTGCCCTGGTCACCCAACTGCTGCTGGCACCCAGAAGTCGTTTTCTCCCCAACCGCAGAAATGGCTCAATGCACTTAGGTCTTTGCGGGCCACGCGGCCGGGGATGAGGCGAGAGACCTCCGCAAGTGTACACGCGTGTCGTGGGAGATCTGCGGTCCGGGGCGCACGCGTGCAAACTTGGCCAAAGTTTTGACTCATGGAAGCCGCCTTTAAACTAAGACAAGTGGAAAAGCTTCTGTCTCTCCTGGAAAAGCAGCGGCGGGCCAACGTCGTGGGAAAGGCTGAGAGTCTGTCCCGGGAGCTGGGCTCTGGGCTGATCACGACTCCAGGGCTAGACCCAGATTGGGGTTAGGGGGAGGGACCGGCTGGAGAAGACTCTGGGACAACCGCCCCGCCCCTGCCACACGACCAACCGAGCCTCGCTCTTCCTTTGTCGCCCAAGTTTTCCGGGTGACTCCCCTCCCGGGGGCGCGCGAGTGCGCTGGTGTGTGCGCTTCTGCGTTTTGACCAGGGAAAGGGGTTTATGGGGTGGCAGCACCCCAAGCGCATCCTCTGAGTTTCAGGGGTGCTGGGCTTGACCAGCAGGATGCACACATCTTTGCCTTCCGCTTCGAGGAAGCTAGCGGAACTCGGCCAGGCGCGAGCACTGCCCTTCTCTCGCCGCCTGGCTCGCGTGTCGCCTTCGCTCCCTGGCGCGCGGGACTCCAGTCAAAGTCGGGCGAGCAGCGCCCTCTATGGGCCTTCCTGGGCCAAGCCCGCGGCCTGCGGAGGAACCACCGTCGGGCACAGCAACGGAAAGCCCTTGCGGTCTCGCCCTTGCCGGCCGTGAGCAGAGAACAAAAGCATTTCTTCTCTGGATTCCGGGAGAAGCAGAGTGTAAAGTGGCGTTCAGATCTCTGCTGACCCTTACCCGGCCAGCACAGGAAGCGGTCTCTCCTGCCTCTGTTTTACACCCATTCTATGTCCCCCCTGCAGCGTATCCTGCGGTGCCTGTCCCGACTGCAGGCTAGGTGTGAGCTCCTGGGAGGCCCGCCAGGAAAGGACAGGGCTGCCCCACTCGTCCTCGCAGGACTCAGCGCAGTCTGCCAACCAGCGGGCGCTCGGTAACCGCTTGTCAATGTCCGTATGCCTGAGATGAAAGAATGAATGAACGAACGAATAAATGAATAGATTCACAGTTCCCTTGCAGAGGATCGGCCCACTTGACTGGGGTCCTTCGGATAGCCTGATCATACTCAAAAGCAGTTTTTAAAGGGTTTAATGAAAATCTGAAGTCTTTTGAGGACTCATTTTACAAAACCTAAATAAAGGAGCCCCGACATAGGACCATTGGAGGTGCCTTCATAGGCTAATTCAAGGCAGATGGACCACGCAGCACAGGGTCTGCACACCTCCCCTTGGGAAAAGGGGCCAAGAGGGCAGAGAGGGCCTGGAGATCGCTAGTAATTAACACCCAACTTTCACACAAAAGAGTGAGGGCTGGCAAAGGAGCACTGGGAGCAGAGTCCTCACCGTCCCCAAGTCCACCACACACAAAGCACATACATACTTGTGCACACATGCAAGTCAGCAAGCAGTGAGTTCCCCAAGCGAGGGGAGCATTTCCATATTCTCCGATACCTTGCCTAAGAGAAGGTTGCTTCCCTCCGTAGCCAAACTGGGATCCTTCTTGGAATAACTTCCTGGGACAGCCCACCTTCTTATCCATGGGGGAGTGTGGACTGTTTAGGCTTTTAGTCAAAGCTGCAAAGCTCCCAGGCTGGCTGAAGGCCACCACAATTAACAGAGCCATAGTTTGCCTTGGTTTTGATGGTCCCATTTTACCACCTGACTCTCCTGACCTGAAGGTCTTTGATTTGTAGGCAGAATGGACAAAAGCTTGGGATTGTGATTCTGGGGAAATTGTGGCCCAGGCTACATGTGCTCTGGCCCTCTTTCCTGGAAAGTTCCCTCCCATCTTTCCCAATGCCACCAGAAATGCTGCCAAAGACCCTTCCTTTTGGCTAATGACTGTAACTCTGAGAAAGTAAATAGCCCTTGGAGATGGGTCATGGCCATGTTGTCCTGGATCATGTATGTGCCCTGAGTCACATACAATGTCCTTAGAGTAGCTGAATGTCTAGCCACTTCCTGACAGTAAGGGTAATAATCATATGAAGGTAATATCAGCTAACAGTCAGCATAAGCCAGGCACAATAACCCAGTGAGGTAGGTACTATTATTATTCCCACTCGACAGATGAGGAAACTGAGGCACAGAGAGTGTGACAAAGGAGAGCTGGAGAGAGAACCAAAACACATTTAACCTCATAGGGTTGTTGTAAGGACACTGCTGGCATACAGGAAGTACAGAAGTGCTGGCTCTTGTTGCTGTTATTCTTCATTCATTCATTCTTCATTCATTCATTTATTCATTCTTCAGGATGAACCCACAGGCCAAAACTCTGCTGTGGCAGGGTTTCCCTGAGAAAGACAACATAGCCCTCCAGAGGAGGGAGTCCCAGGAATGGCTCCCTTGCTTCAAGAACAGACATTCTCCTTTGGCTTCTCTTATGTTGCTGAGACAGGCTGGGATTTCCAAAATAAATCCTGCTGAATACCAAGAACATCATTACGGCATATTCAACAAATGTTAGTCGAACACCTAATATGTACCAGGCACGTGAGATCCCTCAGTGAACAACACAAAGATCCCTGCCCTCAGGGAGCTTGCATTCTAGTGGACAGGCAGGTATGTTATAAAGTATGTTAGGCCAGGAACAGTGGCTCACTCCTATAAATCCCAGTGCTTTCGGAGGCTGAGGCAAGAGGATTGCTTGAGGCCAGGAGTTTCAGATCAGCTTGGGTGACATAGTGAGACCCTGTCTCTACAAAAAATAAGAAAAATTAGCTGGGCATGGTAACACACACCAGTAGTCTCAGCTACTTGGAAGGCTGAGGCAGGAGGATAGCTTGAGCCCAGGAATTCAAAGCTGCAGTGAGTCTGTTGCCCAGGCTGGGCAACAGAGCAAGACCCCATATCTTAAAAAGAAGTATGTTAGGAGTGATAAATGTTATGGAGAAAACTTAAGAGGGAACAGGAATGCTGGGGTGGCAGGGGGTTGTAGAATTAAATCAGGAGGCCAAGTGAAGCCTCATTAAGAAGGTGAGGTTTAAGCAAAACTCTGAGGAGGTGGGGTATTAGGATGAGTGTTCCAGGCAGAAGGAAGTGCTGGAACAAAAGGCTGATGGCAGGCACTGTGAGCAGGCGTAGTGGGAGAGATGACAGAGGTAAGTGGGCCACATGGGACTCCGAAGACCCTGGTGGGAAGTTGGTCTTCATTCTGAGCAGAACGGAGGACCACCACACTGGAGTTTTGTTTTTCAATCAACTTTTTAAGTACAACTTACTATGCAATAAAGTTCACACACATTTTTTTTTTTTGATACAGAGTCTCACTCTGTTGCCCGGGCTACAGTGAGTGCCGTGGCGTCAGCCTAGCTCACAGCAACCTCAAACTCCTGGGCTCAAGCAATCCTTCTGCCTCACCCTCCCGAGTAGCTGGGACTACAGGCATGTGCCACCATGCCTGGCTAATTTTTCTATATATTTTTAGTTGGCCAATTAATTTCTTTCTATTTATGGTAGAGACGAGGTCTCGCTCTTGCTCAGGCTGGTTTCAAACTCCTGACCTTGAGCGATCCACCCGCCTCGGCCTCCCAGAGTGCTAGGATTACAGGCGTGAGCCACCGCGCCCGGCCTAAAGTTCACGCATTTTGAGGATATCGTTTGATGAACTTTGACAGATGCATGCACCTGAGTAACTGTCAACCCCCACTCCCCTTTCGGAGTTCTCTCCTGGCACTTTGCAGTCAATTCCCCCAATCCCTCCCCAAGAGACCACAGATTTGATTTGATCATCAAAGACTAGTTTTTCTGGTTCTAGAACTCCACATAAATATGTACTCACATAACATGTACATTCTCTGGTATGTACTCTTTCTGAGTCTGGCTTCTTTGATTCAATGCATCTGTGTCGCTGTGCATAGTATTCCCACAGTAGGGTGTTTAGCAGAGGAGTGGCTTGTCTGGCTTACATTTTAAAATCAATTTTATATTCATCAGGTTCTAATGGGATTCTTATCCTAAAAATATTCCACATCCCATGAATGGAGAAAGAAAACGTGT
Source organism: Lepilemur ruficaudatus (assembly GCA_963574885.1). NCBI lineage: Eukaryota > Metazoa > Chordata > Mammalia > Primates > Lepilemuridae > Lepilemur > Lepilemur ruficaudatus. Next base: position 39,833 of record CAUYRT010095579.1, read on the forward strand.
GGTCTGTCCCTACAATGGAATATTATCGAGCAATAAAAACAAACACAGTACTGGTGCATGCTACAGTATGGATGGCAGAAGGAGGTAAGTGGTTGCAGAGCCTGGGGAGTGAGGAAAATGGGGAGGGGACTGCTAATGGGCATGGAGTTTCTTTTGGGGGCTGATGAAAATGATCTAAAACCAGTTGTGATGGTGGTTGCAGTCAATTCTGTGACTATAGAAAACTTCTAAATTTTGTGCTTTAAATGGGTGGATTGTATACTACATTGATGCTGTCTCGAAGAAGTGGTTATAAAAATACCCACCTCCGAGCCGACATGCACAGGTATGGTCTTTCCAATGCCTCTTGTCTTGAGAGGCCCATAGAATGGTCCAGTGACCCAGCTGGGGATCCCCCAACTTTCTCTACAGTTTCTCTTTCTGCTGGTGGCTGGGCAGGGGGCAAGGCACTCAAGAACCACTGGCTTAGCCTCCTGTGTATGAGATATTCTCTCCCCACAGCATAGGGGAATAGCCCTGTCAGCCATCAGTGGGGTCTTGCAAACCACATCAGAGCTGGGCCCCTCAATAGCAAAGCCTGGGCGTGGTGTGGTGGCTCACACCTGTAATCCTAGCACTCTGGGAGGCCGAGGCGGGTGGATCGCTCA
>CAUYRT010095580.1:0-12734 GCA_963574885.1 Lepilemur ruficaudatus
TTGTTAAATTTACTCCTAGATATTTAATTTTTGGGGAGGCTATTGTGAAAGGTATTGCCTTTTTGATTTGAGTATCAGCGTGACTATTTTTGGCATATATGAATGCCTCTGATTTGTGTATATTGATTTTATAACCTGAGACTTTACCAAATTCATTTATCAAATCAAGGAATCTCTTGGAAGAATCCCTAGCCGAGCAGACGCTCCCCACTGCCACAGGAGTGAGTGCGGAGAGTGCCTTTACCCTGCCCTGGGAACTCGCTGAGGTTTTGGTAGACTCTGGATAGACCTGCACTTGAACAGTGGGGTTTCAGTGAATTGGGACGCTGCTGCTGCAGGCGAGCCTTGGGAGGCTGTGCTACATGGAGACTCAGAGTGCAGACACTGGATGGGGGATGGGAGGTTTCCCCTTAGCCTGGAAGCATTGCAGGCTGCTCTGACAGTGACCACAGACCCCCTACCGGTCCCAAACCTGTCAAGCAGTTCCGGCATTTGCATTTGAAAGAGGTCGGGGTAAGAAGGGTTCTTCAAGTTTTATAAAAGGATGTCCATATTTGCTTGATTTTTAGTTCATTATGACTTACACAAATGTTTGATAAAATACTCAGCAATATTCTGTAAAATATGTTCCAGAAAACAAAATGAAATAAAATTGCAGAAAATATAATTGCATATAGATTAAAATGCATGCTAAGGCTCTGTGAACTCCTGTAGTAAGCAAACTCTGCCTTAAAATCTGGCTCACACCATAAGTTTTCCAGCCCTATTTTACTATTAAACTCTTTTTCCAGAGGCACTTAGAAGCACCCACAGAGCACACTGATGGTCAGGATATCAATGTCTGTGATGACTAGTCACCTCTGGCAGGGAGGAAATTGGATGCAATTGGAAAGTACACACAGGATCTTGAAAAACACCCTCCTTCTCCTTCTTATGTTGGGAATTATGCATACAGGTATTCCTGTTATCATCATTCTTTACATCATACATGTAATTATATATACCCTTTAGAATGTGATGTATATTTCAGTTTTAAAAAGTTGTAAATAGCACATTAGTAGAGTTAGGGAAACCTCAAAAATGGGAAGGCTGCATTTCTCTCTTTGCAGGAAAATAGTTATGGATGTTAGGTTATAAAAGATACTAATAAATTATTATTTCACAATTTAAAGCAATAATGTGTTAGATGTGTTAATAATTCTAAAATGTAATGGTAGAATGATCATAGACAAAGTGGACTCTGAGAAAAAAGTTTAAGTTTTATCTTTATTAAATAATTTACAGGGGAGTTTTCATTTGAAATTTTTAGAATGTGTGAATTAAAATTTTTATGATTCTTCAGAATATGTTAATTATGTTATCTAGCCTTTTTAGAAAATGCTGTGGCTTTCACTTGGAAACTCTGTAAATGTACAATTTTGCTGAGGGAAAAAGTATTAGTCTCGTGATCTCAAGGCATTTTATTTTTGTCAAGTGGAACTTGAACCTTAGGTCAAAAAATTACCCTTGCTTAAGTAGAAAGCAAACCATTTCTTCTTTGCTAGACATGTTATCTTAAATACTCTAGCCAGCCAGTTGTCTTCATTGGTATCTTTCTAATACTGATTATTTTTCATCTTTATTTAGTGTTGAATGTGACCTTGCTTTATCAATATGCAGGTAAGTGGGTCTGAATAGTTCAATGTAAATGTGACAGACATATTTTCTGCATGGTTTGTCCTACACATTTGATCTCAGCCTGTATAATTTCATAAAATCTCCTGCAGAAGCACACACAATCCACATCAAGTTTCCCATACACTCATGTTTTTGAAAACGTGCAGGTCCTAAGAGATCAGAACTGTTTTAAAAGGCTGTGGAGCCCTCCACTGTATTCACTGACATTTCCAAAGGGCATGATGCTTCATGCTGTACATGCAGTTCCCCTCCGAGCAGAGAGGAGATTCCAGGGTTGTGGAACAGAGTGCACTCCAGGTAAGGCATGTCACTGGCGATCAGAACTCCCTTGGGGATGTGTTTCTCATTCTGACCTCAGCTCTTTCCTGTGGTGAACATAGAGAGATTTCTCAAAAACTCATGATGTCAAGCTTTATAAAATCATCTTGAAACAGTGGCACTGTCTTGTCTGCTGTTTTACCAAACTTTATGTAGGTAACACATTAAAAATGAATAAAAACAAAATATAATGATTTTGTTTAGTAAATGTAATACTTTTTGAAGCAACAAAATATGTTTGTGTCTGTAAAGACTTTTAAAGAGTCAATACACATGTAGTATTTACTATTGGATATATTTGTAGTTTAATGAAGTTTTATTCTCCCAGAAGGATATTTTTATTGAATTATCAGTATCAGGTTTTAAGGGATACAAAGCATTTTTAGTGAAATTTCTCCCTGTAGGTTCTCTTTTATTAATATTAAACTATTTTGACCACAGAATTTTCTATAACATAAGATATGCTCAAGATGTTTTCACTATAGAAGAAAGTGAGAAATGCTGGAGAATTCAGTTCTTATTAACAGATTTTTAAAGGATTGTCTCAGCAAGTTTGTTGCAAACTTTATGTTCATCCCAATTTAAAGGGGAAACAGAAACATATATAATTCTCAAATCACATTTGGACAAATTACCCACTCGAAGCCTATTAGTGAACACCTACTACATGCAAAAAGAATTTTGCTAGATGTTGGTAACATAAAGGTTGTGGTCTTCTCACTGTAATTAGGAATAAGGCAAAGATACACACATTTTCCACTGTTGTTTTCATTGCATTGGAGTTATTAGTCAATGGAGCTAGACAAGGAAGCCGAGGCATAAGGATTTGCAAAAATGAGGTAAAATTATTTCTATTAGCTGATGACTTGATATTAATTCTTGAAGAACCAATAACAGAAATAGTAAAGTAGCAGAATATAAAATTAATAACCAATAACCTTTATTTTTTCAAACAATTTAGAAGATATAATGGAAGAAAGAAAGTTATATTCAATAGCACAATAAAGATAAAATATCTAGAAATAAACTTAACAAGAACTATTTAAACTCATATAAAGAAATTTTTAAAAAACTCTTTAAAGCTACTAGAGTTAACTTGAACAAATAAAAAACATCCCTTTGCTTTGGATAGAATAACTCAAATTCAAAAAGATGTCCTGTTTATATCAAATATGTAGATTTAACATGAACCCAATACAAATACCAAATATCAGCAAGTATTTGTATTTTTGAGCTATAAAAATTGATTATAAAGTTAATATAGAAAAATATGTAGCAAAACCCTAGGAAAAAATCCATGAAGGGGACTAATTCTTCCAGATTCAAAACATACTGTAAAGACTCTGTTTAAAAATTGTGGTGCTATTCCATGGCCAGTGAAAAAGAGTAGAAAAACCAGAAAAAGTCCAAAGAACTTTTCAAAATTTAGAATTTTATAAAGTGACTTATACAGCACTGGGTAAATGATTGCCTTTAACCAAATGGTGTAGAATCATTTCCAGACTGAGCTCAAGAAGGAAGAATAAGAAATGGTTATAGCCTGGGGTGGAAAATCTCTCCCCAGAGAGTTTTTGCTGAAAACAGTGGTAGAGAGTGAGGAATTAGTTGAATGTTGATGTGGTTTCAAGATATTTTAACATGTTAAAATGCTGACTGATATAATAGAGAAGAGAAAGAAACTTCTGAGCAAAGAAAGAGAAAAGAAAATCATAGGAACAGAGTGTTTGGGTGGGAGAGCTTTTGTATTACAGGAAGAAAAGTAGCATATATGGGTTTAGACAAAAGTAGGTTAGTGTAAGTGCTGGTGGAAGCAAGTGAAATTGAAGAAAACTATTGCGGATCTTTCAGGAAATGATCTCATATGAGGAAGAGTTAGCAGACATTAAAAGAATAAAAGGCGACTCAGGCTCCCCTGAGATTTAATATAATAGAGTCATCGTAAGACAATAACTGGCGAACAAAACCAAGTCTCATAAAGAAAAATTATAGGAAAAACATACGCACAGAAGAAGCCACACAGTAAGGCATCAAAGATAAAGACACTCTAATGAGAGAGGGGGAGGCTGGGAGAGAGCGGTTACATCAAAAACATTAGATAAGGTGGAACAAATTTCTCATCAAGAAGAATTGAAACAGAAAGCAGTGGAAAATCAACTTGTTGAGCACAAATAAATACCAACCGCAACCATCACCTCTTCCAGTCAATATTTTATTAGCGGTCCTAATTGGTATAAAAAAAACAGCCAAAAGAAGTTGGGTAATAAAAAGAAGAACCACGGTTGTCCTAGTCACAGTTTACATAATTATCTGAACAACGAAAGTTTATAAAATTCTATCAACTATTAGAGTACATAAACAAATTCAATAATATCGATATCAATGGCAGACATATAGGCAACAAGCAAATAACAAATATTATATAAATAAAATAGCCCATTCACTATCTGTTATGGAATAAATGCTTGTATGGCCCCTAAAATTCATGCGTTGAAGTCCTAACCCCCAATTCCCCAATGTGATGGTATTTGGATGATATTAAAGAATTGTCTGTAAATGGAAAAAGTAGAAATCAGTTTAATGTCCACCGATTGGATATAGAAATTAGAGTACATTCATAAACAAGGAACAGTACAGTAATTAGTTAAAATGAACTAGAGACATATGTGTTAATATGTATTAATTTTTGAAATAAAAATCTCAAATGAAAAAGCAAGTTATAAAAGGATATATGTTGTATGATAGGACTTATTTAAATTTAAAAAGCCATACAATGCTATGTATTATTATGCATATATATATATAAGTTTGAGTATAAAACAATTATTAGGAAAGATGCACATCAGCCTTAAGATAATGTTTACCTCTGGGAGTAGAAGGGTAAGAATATAGTAGAGGTTTCAACTGTATCTATAACATTTTGTTTTTTAATATATACATCTAAAGCATTTTGGACAAATGTTAATATTCATAAAATCTGTTTGATCTGTACACAGGTGTCTGTTCTTTTATCCTCTATAGTTCTTGCCTGCTTGAAGTCGTTCAAAGGTAAGAGAATTTTAAGTGAAATATAATCCAGATTGTGTTTGCATAGAATATCTTTAGAAGTTTATAAAACTAATTAGTACCATTGGGTATCTTTGAGGAAGGGAATCAGAGAGTCAAAGGGTAGTAGGGTAAGGAAGACTTAGCACTTTATGCTTTTTTTGATACTCTTTGAGTTTTTATACCATGATCATGTGTTACTTTTAGAAATATATTATTTCTCCATAATGATCATGCCTGGCTTGAAAATGTGAGATGAATCACACAACCTCTTAGCCACTCTTCAGTTTGAACGACTTGGATGATCCTCATTATGTATTCTTTGAGAGACCTCTGTCTGTCACCCTCGTTCGATGAAAAACTTTCAGTGGATCCTCATTCCATTTATGGTACACTTTTTTGACCTTCTCTGGGGCTGCTAGAAGTTTTCTATTCTCATAAATCTGACAAGGCCATATGCATTCTGCCCTTCCACTCTCATTGTCATTTAAAGGTCAGGTTGTGTCAAACCTATGCTCATTTGATTTACCATATGCTAGTTGGCATCACAGGAGCCTGAAAAGCGTGAAGCCCAGGACAAAAAGTGACAGCTGAAAAGTTAAATAGATAGATAAATAGATGAATAATTTTAACGAAACTCATTTTCAAATACATATATTCAATTCAGTGTCAAAAATAAAAACTCTATATCTTTCTTATTAAATCTCTAACAACACATTTTAAATGAGATAGACTCATTCATTTGTGCCCTTAATAAATGCCATAGAGAGCCTCCTGTGTGCCAAGCTCTGTTCTTGGTGTTAGGGAGATAGCACTGAACGAAACTAAGTCATTTTCTTCATGCATCGTATATGTTGTTGGGCAGAGAGAGTCAACAACCAAACACTTCTATATATCAGATCACAATAAGCAACATGGAGAAAAAAGAACCAGGATGAGATGGAAATGAGCAGGGAGATGGGAGATGTTACTCCTTTACAGAGAGTAGTTGTCAGAGAATGTCCAATTTATACACTGATATTTAAGTAGAGACCTAAGAAAGTAATAAGAGCTTTCTGTGGAACGTTCCAGGCAGAAGAACAACATGTACAGTGGTCTTGAGGAGAAATACATTTGGTGGACCCAGTAAATTTCACAACCACAGTGTGGTGAGTGAAGGAAGAATGTGAAGGAAGGTGCCAGAGGGTTTTAAAGGTCCACACTAGGACCTCGTGAGACATTTTTAAAAGATCTTTGTACGTGTTTTGGCTATTTTGTTGAGTGAGGATTTCCGAGAAAAAGAATGGAGTGTAAAGAAGAAAGTGTGGAAGCAGGAAGGGGAGGCATGAGAAGATGCTGGCTGGAAGTAACAAGATATTTGGGAATAGAGAAAAAAAATAATAACAAAATCATGTATGACTATTTGGATTCTATCACAATATTTTAGATAAAGTTTGTTTTAATTACACATAAGTTGAGTTAAATGCATACCTTTTTGCCATATGAAAGTCACACGGTTTCAAATTCATAATGAAATTATTTAGTTTTTCAGTGTGTAATTTAAAGTTTACCTAATTTAAAATGTTTTTAGTCTAAAACTATTGTGACCATCAAATGTATCATTTGGATGCCTCTACTAATTATTTGTCGTGTGTTACAGCCAGCCCAGACACAGAAATTAGTGAAGAGCACCATGGCTCAGGCCCTGTTTCAAGAGTTGGGATGGTGTATTCTGATTAGGGTATTTGTTAGGGTCCTCAATGTTCTATCAGAGATTGTCAACCCACCCACCTGTTTTGGTATTTGGTATTTGCTATAAAGCATCTGGTTATGCACTTGACCAACAGCAGCCTAGAATAGTGGCAACCTCCATACTTCACAGAGTATGAGATAGAACTCACTCAATACCTCTCAACAACTCAGCTGAAAAATAAAGTATGTGTTCATTAGAATTGCTTAAAAACTATGAAGCTAATTCGTACCTCTAGACTTACATTCCTAATGAGGGCACCACAACAAATCGATCTGTCTGGTTTGAGATATATAGCAAATAAATTGTGTGCACACTTATATTTATGCAAATATGAATAAGACTATTTTATCCCAACATCTATTCTTACCACCTTCCATCTAAATAGAGCGTTAGTTGGGCATAAACCTTCTTAAAATAAAAACCACATTGACCAGCCTCCCATGAAGCCAGATGTGGCGAGGTGACTAAGTTCTGGTCAATCAGATATGAACAGAAGTGACATGAGCAACTTCCAGCATGTGCTCTTGAGTATAGGTGTGATTTCCTGTTCTCCTTTCCATCTTCCTACTGTCTTGAAGATGAACATGGTTGAGTCTTCATGGACAATGGGCATGCGGTCAACACCCTAGACATGGCCAAGCAGAAGAAAAATGGCACCTCAGCAGAGGAGAGCAGCTTGAAATTTGGGGTGTAAGACAAATAAATTCTGTTTTTTAGACAACTTTGGTTTGGGCTGATAATAGCTGTTGAATTTATATTCTAACTAATATCCAAAGCTTTAAAATATCTTTATTTTAAAAGTTATCATAAAAGAAAGTTACTTCTATCATAATTTATTTTCTTCTTTAGTTATGCTTTATGCCATAGTAGAGTAAGTACTGAAGTTAGAAGATGTTATAATGGCCCAACTGATATTGCTTCCGGTGAGGAGAGTTTTGTTGTTGTGTCATACACTGTTAGTAGTTGGATTATTACACATTATCATTCAGTTGGGAAAAAAAACCCTTTTATTAATGCTTATCTTTGCCAAAGGACTAGAAACTAAAGTTTACATGGTAAACAAGGCAGGCATAGTTCAACTCTCAGAGCTTTTGATCTAATAGTAAGAAAAGAAAATTTTTAAAAAATTAAAAAGTTATGATCTATGCTATGATGGAAGATGGACCAGGAAGAATATCAGATATAATTACCTTTATACTGTATGCATGCCTTTGCATATATGTATGTGTACATACGTAGGGGTGGGCCCAGGGGAAGGCTCCCTGTAGGAAAAGATAATTAAGCACAGGCAGAAGTGATGTGTAGGTGTTAGTCAGGTGAAGAGAAGAAAGGAGATAATGCAGATCAAACAGCCAATGAAAAAGGTCTGAGATAAGATAATATTTGAAGAACTGGAGCACAGAGTATGAAGGTGGGAGTGGTGAAAACTACGTTAGAAAGAGGAGGGGATAAGATCCTAGAGGCTGTTGTAAGCCTGCGGTCCCCAACCACCCCCCAGCCATGGCCCTGTACGAGTCCTGTTAGGAACTGGGCCGCACAGCGGGAGGTGAGCAGTGGGCGAGCAAGTGAAGCCTCTCTGTTTTTACAGCCGCTCCCCATCGCTTACATCACCGCATAAGCTCTGCGTCCTGTCAGATCAGCAGCAGCATTAGATTCGGATAGCAGCCAACTCCTACCGTAAACTGCGCATGCGAGGGATCTGGGTTGCGGCTCCTTATGAGAATCTAATGCCTGATGGTCTGAAGTGGAGCTGAGGCGGTGATGCTAGCACTGGGGAGCAACTACAAATGCAGATCATCATTAGAAGAGAGGTTTGACTACACAATAAATGTGATGCGCTTGAATCATCCTGAAACCACCCCCCACCCTGTCTATGGAAACATTATCTTCCGTGAAACTGATCCCTGGTGCCAAAAAGGTTGGGGACCACTGTTGTAAGCTGTAGGAACAGGTTGTAACTTTTCCATAAGTCCAGTGACAAACCTTTGTAGGAGACGATAGTCCCTCCTTATCCATGGAATGGATGTCTGAAACCACAGATAGTGCTGAACCCTATATATAATATGTTTTTTCCTATACATACCTGTGATAAATTTTAATCTATAAATTTTGTACAGAAAGCAATTAACAGCAATAACTATCTGCCAGCATCATTATTTTTGAACTTTGGGACCATTATTAAGTAAAACACAAGCACTGTTGATACCGTGATAATTGAGCTGATAACCTGGAGGGCTACTGAAGGGCAGGGAGCATATACAGTGTGGAAATGCTGGGAAAAAAAGGAACAATTCGTGATGGGTGGCAGGATGGAGTTGCCAGCGTGAGATTTCATCACACTGCTCAGAAATGGTGCATAATTTAAAACTTATGAATTCTTTCATTTAATATTTTTGGATCTTTCCATTTAATGTTTTTCAACCACAGTTGAGCACAGATAAGGGAGAAATATTACATTAGACTGCAGAGTGGGTTAGGTCTAGACCACCATTATATCTAATGGTAGTGCTAGTAAAGTTTGAGATAGTAACTGATTCAAAAACTCTTTACAAGATAGAATCCATAGGTCTTAGTTACTATTAAGATGAATTGTGTGAAGGAAACAGAGAATTCCAGATGTTTGAGAAATGGGGTGAATGTTATTGTGATTCAATGAAATTATAAAAACAACAGAAGAAATAGTTGGGGAGGAAAGATGATATGTTCCCTTGGACATGATGAGTACAGGTACCTGTGAACTGTGCATATGGAGCTATGCAGAAAGGTGTTCAATGTGTATGCATTTACAGTGGCACAAAGTTTTCATAACTTTTTTCATCATAATTCAGCATCCAGGTGCACATGAATTGCAAGCAGTTAAGATCAACCATGTTCTGTATTTTTCAGTCAAGTGAAACAGAAGATTCATGAGCAAGAGTGTTAAGAAGACTAAAAAATAAAGGGTAAAATTTTTTTAAATCATAGAATATATGATATATTGAAAAGGAAACTAAGATTGGTGATTGCAAGTAGATAGGGAGAAACTAAGAGACCTGTGGGTGAACATGTCAAGGAGTTTATGAATTGATGTTGTAAATGCAACCAGGCCTCATTTAATGACATGACCTTCTGAGAAATGCATTGTTAGGTGGTTTTCTTGTGGGAACATCATAAAGAGTATTCACAGAAACCTAGATTGCATAGCCTACTACAGACCTAGGCTATGTATATGGTACAGCCTCCTGCTCCTAGGCTACAAACCTGTACAGCATGTTACTGTACTGAATACTGCAGGCATCTGTAACACAGGGTAAGTATTTGTGTATCTAAACATAGAAAATGTACAGTCAAAATATGATACTATAATCTTATGGGACTACTGTCATATATGCAGTCTGTCGTGGGCTGAAACATCAAGACTGTAGATGAGACGGAGATTGTGAAGGAGATTAAACCACTGTCTGAAACTGGGCATTATAAATGCTGTTTTGTTTCTGTTTTGTTTTGTTTTGTCTTTTTAATTTCAGAGGTGGCACAATGCCAGCTAACATTATGTTTAAGGGTTACAGCCATGCTGTGGGTGGCTGTTATAAAGTGGGAGAGAAGATCATGTGACATAAAGAGATTAATGAATGAGAGATGAGGTAAATCTTGTCCAAGAGGATGGCGGGACGTGGCAGGAAGAGGAGGGAGAGGAGCCAGGTCCCTGTGCTTTCCGTGCGTGGGGAGCAAGCAGCCAAAGCAGGCCGCTTGGAGAGGGGCAAAGGCTGCTGCACAAAGGCACCTACGCTTACGTCAGGGTGAAGAAGTCTTCATTTAGATCAAACATGGGAGTAACAAGGCCCCCAACTACACATCACAGATGGGTTCCGGAAGAGTAGCCTTTTCTCAAGAAAGTCGCAGGATGTATTTTCCTCAGAGAAAAGTCAAGTTCTGGAGGGCATGATGGAAGGGTGGGGCTAGAAAGGAATAATGGGAGTTTAAGTTTTTTAAAAACTGTTAAGACAAAAGAGGTCAGAAGGAAGAATGGCTAACACACAACACTTCATTTTGATGGGTGAGCAAGGATAATGTAGATTTGGCATATTATATTAAACTTTGAGGTTGTAAGAGAGACACAAAAAGACTCAAAACTCAGGAGTTCCTTGTAGGATTGGTGTCTTTAGGCATCATCAGAGAGTAGTGCAGAAGAAAAGCCAAGGAACTATACAAAAATCTCTAAGACAGGCCTCCTTTCTCTGTGATTCTCTTGGATTTGTCTTGGATAAAGCCCTTGTGGCGTGTCGCCCTCTCTGCCTCTCCCGGTCCACCCAGGACACGGCTGCCAGGGCATCCCCCGGTATTGTTTATATCTTGTCCTTAACCAACTCAAAAACATTCACATCACCCCATGAACTAGACATAATAAAAATTTAAATGTCCTCCTACCTAGGCTGTTTGTGATTAGGCCAAAGAGTTTTCCAGCTGCCATGTATTGGAAAAAACCAAGGTCAGGGAATAATAAAATGTCACTAGGGTACCCTGTGAGTGTGACGGAACGGATGAGTTGAATCATGTGGTTGTATAGCAGAAGTAATTACAGACATTTGTAACAGTGTATAGCATTGAGGTATTCCATCATGTCACATCAAAAGTTAGGTCTTGAAAACGGAGCAAATTATTGCAGGATCATCTGCATCTTGTTGGTATGCAGCAGGGGGTTAATGCTCAGAGTCCCCTTCATATGTTGGGAACATCTGTAGGAAAGGCAGCTGGCCGTGTGGCAGACCACAGAGAAGTGCAATAAAGTTTTACTTTCAAGCCATGCAAAATTAGAGATGTCAACCAAATGTTTGCTGTTAATCTATATTGCCTGATTTGCATGTTACTGTACCACATGTTAGTGTTTTTCCCAATTGGCATTGCCTGATCATGATAATTTGATATTTACTGGACATCAGCAGTGAACTTGGCAACATGCAGAACATCATGATGGAGAAATTCCATGGGCAAAGACAGCGCTGACAAGTAAGCAGGAAAGTGGGCACAAAGGTTGATATAAAAATTAATTGGAAATTATTCCTTTTATTATCCTGTAATGAATTTAAAGAGAAATATTAAAATAAGAAAGAGAAGTGGTTTAAAGAAAGATTTAAAGGTAAAAAAAAAAAAATGATGAGCTTGTGATTCTGTCAAGAGAGAAGGTATGTTGACCTGCAGTATTCACACAAGACCACAGGGTTGGGTGGACTTTAGAACATGTATACATTTAAAGAATTAACTTGGACACATACCTGCATGAGAACTCTTCCCTTTTGTGTGAGTTGGAAGCTGTAGAATGATGAAGAGTAAACACCATATCAAAATTTCCATCCAAGTCAGTCTCGTTTTCACCAGCAATCATGAGATGAATGGAAGAGAAGTTCAAACTGGCCAAGTCCCAAAGATTTGTGGATAAATGATATATTTATTCCAAATGACATTGGCCACGTATGTAAAGCATTCCTCATTGATACTGTGTCATAAGTGCATGAGGTGTACTCAATAATTTATTTTTCCAGATACTGAAATGCATGACATCTCTCTTGAAATAAGCATCAGAAAAGCATTCATTGAGTGATGCATTCCAGAAACAATGCTAGGTACTTTGTAGAATTAACAATAATCTGACAGGTTGGATTTCATTATACTTACATTGGAGAAGAAAAATAGAGCCAAAGATGAGTTAACGTACATTAGGTTAGTAAAAGGGTAAACTAAAGATTGAATCCTGTTGTACTAGCACCAAATTCATATACTTTCTACTACACTATCCCCCCAACTAAAAAAAATAAAAAGTAAAATATTTCTTAAAATATTTGGTCTAACAGTGAGTTAGCACCTCTTATATTATCCTGGGTTAAGCTTGAGCCCATTATTCAAAGTGAGGTGACACAAGACCCGAAGAATGGGCCCCACTTGTACTTGCCATCAAATTGGTATTGACTGATTAACACTATGGTGCTCA
>CAUYRT010095583.1:0-18050 GCA_963574885.1 Lepilemur ruficaudatus
AATTAATTGGCCAACCAAATGTATATAGAAAAAATTAGCCGGGCATGGTGGCGCATGCCTGTAGTCCCAGCTACTTGAGAGGCTGAGGCAGAAGGATCACTTGAGCCCAGGAGTTTGAGGTTGCTGTGAGCTAGGCTGACGCCACGGCACTCACTCTAGCCCGGGCAACAGAGTGAGACTCTGTCTCAAAAAAAAAAAAAAAAAACAAACCAGAGCTAACTAAGGCAAGGACCCAGGGAAGTCTTGGGAGGGCTCCTACGCAAGCTTTAAACATGCCCCAAATAAAGAAATACTTGTAATAAATCCCTTCTTCTGCTCCAATCATGAAAGCCTTAATAAGAGACGTTTTCTAAATGTGGCATTTCTCCTGATGGCAGAGGTTGGGGACAGAGAACCAATAAAGCCTGTCTTTTCAAGATTATTATTCTACCCCTTATGTCATCTGCCTCCGTTCCAAAATTCATCCCGTAGCCTACCCTAAACATACCACTCTAAATCTGGGTCGCACTAAAATCTTTATTAGAGTCAAATACATCCCCATTTCTAATGAGCTTTATGACTCAAAAGTCTGAATTTCCACCAGGCCGAGATTAAGCCAAATAATGCATTATTTTTGGTGGAGTCCTCTGAATCACGCTTTGCTCTTTTATAAGTGGTTAGTCATTCTCGGCAAGCATTCAGCACGCTGGGTACAGGATCACCGAGGTGAAAACACCCAGGATTGCATTTGCAAGAAATTGGTTATTCTAACGTCTAGACAACAGCTACAGAACATGGATGGAGCCGAGACCAATCTCGAATGGAGAAGGCTTGGTTCTTCAAACATACTGAAGAAAGATCATAAGGCAGATGAAGACGGTTGGGCTCTAGATTCACTGAGGCTCAAACGAGAGGAAATGGATTAAGAGACAGAGAACGAACATTCAGGAAGGATTTTTCTGGCAATAAAAGCCTGCAAGACAATGGCATGTTTTTTAGTTTTGCCTTTTTTTTTTTTTTTTTTTACAAAGAATGTCTTTAGACTGAAAACCTCTGTCTGAAATGAATCAGATGCTGGATGTGGGAGCAGGTGTGCAATGCTCCCTGCTTCTGCTGTGGCCCTGAGCTGTGCTCTGTGAAAAGGGACAGTGTTGGCTCTTTAAGGACCGATTTTGTAAAGGCCCAAAGAGCTGGTCTCCAAATCTCTTCATCCATCAGTGGGAGGCAAAATGGCTAAAGTGTGCTCAAATCCTAGATCTGCCCCCTCTGGACCATGGTCTTGGGCAAATTCTTTAATTTCTATAATCTTCAAGTCCTTCATCTGTTACAGTAGGATGGTGACTGCATCAGTCTGCGAAGGCTACTGTAAAGTCTAAAGAGAAGACTGTGCAAACTGCTCAGCCTGGTGCCTGTGACACAGTGAGCTCTCAGCCAGCCAGAGCTATTACTGTTACTTTGCGATTTGCTCAGAACAGCCTTTCAATTCCCTGACTCCGAGGTGGGGGACACGATGGTCATCTAAAGTAGAGTCAGATGACCATGAGTTAACAATTCTCACGTTCTCAACAGGCCTGCTCTCAAAACTGGTAACTCCATGCCCCAACCCCATTCCCAGTCTTCTTCCTTTGTTCTACTTTTTCTTTCTTTCCTTTTTTAAACAGTACCGATCACCACCTAACATACTACACACTTTACTTACTATGTTCATTTTTATGGTCTGTGTCCCCTGGTAGAATATAGGCTCCACAGTGGCAGGGATTTTTGTCACTTTTTGCCCACTGCTCTATCCTGAGCACCTAACACAATGCCCAACACATGTCAGACCCCTCAG
Organism: Lepilemur ruficaudatus; assembly: GCA_963574885.1. Taxonomy (NCBI): domain Eukaryota; kingdom Metazoa; phylum Chordata; class Mammalia; order Primates; family Lepilemuridae; genus Lepilemur; species Lepilemur ruficaudatus. The sequence continues at coordinate 1,811 of CAUYRT010095583.1, forward strand.
CTAAAGAACCATTCTGGGAGAAACAATAAGAGTGACTGTCTTCAGGTTGACAGACCTAAAGATGATAGCACTTAAGACCTACTAGTGAGTAGGCTGGGCGCGGTGGCTCACGCCTGTAATCCTAGCACTCTGGGAGGCCAAGGTGGGAAGATCGTTTGAGTTCAGGAGTTTGAGACCAGCCTGAGCAAGATCGAGACCCCGTCTCTACTAAAAATAGAAAGAAATTAATTGGCCAACTAAAAATATATAGAAAAAATTAGCCAGGCATGGTGGCACATGCCTGTAGTCCTAGCTACTCAGGAGGCTGAGGCAGGAGGATCACTTGAGCCCAGGAGTTTGAGGTTGCTGTGAGCTAGGCTGACGCCACGGCACTCTAGGCTAGGCAACAGAGTGAGACTCTGTCTCAAAAAAAAAAAAAAAAAAGACCTACTCGTGAGTGAAGTCTGTTTGCCTCCATGTTCATTCACTCACTCATTCGTATAATAAACACCTGTGCATGCGCTACAGGGACAGGGGTGGGAACACAAACAGGAAAAGCGCATCAGCTGGAATCGGATGGGAAGGGCCTTGAATGCCAAGCTAAAGCATTTGAACCAGATCCTAGATGCACAGGGGGACCTAAGAAAGGGCTTTAAAGTAGGACCAGGTTGTGTTTTAGAAGGCAGTGGAGATGGGGCAATGGCAAAGGACTGAGAGATGAGGAGTTGCTGGAGCCCAGGAACAGCCGAGGATGATGGCCTGGACAGAGGAGGGGAGATAAGAGAGAGGAGTCAGGGCCCTCCAGGGCTTCCAGCTAAGCCTCCAGGTGGAGGCAGATGCCTCTGACCAGAATAGGGATTGTGAACAGGAGGGGTGGGTAGTGGTTTGGTTTGGGGGTACCTTGATATTAAGGTGCCTCTGTGAAATACATTCATGTACCAATTACTGAGTGTCTAAACGTGTGTGTCCTTAGACTTGGGCCAGAACTGGCATCAGAGATACTGATTGGGGAAAGTGATGATCTAGGGAAAGAGAACTTGGGAGTCCCGGTGAGCAGGTACCGGCTACAGTCATGGTAAGGAGTGATACAAGAGAGAGATGTGCAAACAGAGGGTCAGGTCAGAAGGTGGCTCTTTGCCTAGTGGTGCATGCCTATAATCCCAGCTACCTGGGAGGCTGAGGCAGGAGGATTGCTTGAGGCCAAGAGTTCAAGACCAGCCTGGACATATGGAGATCCCATCTCTACACAAACTAAATAAAATCAGCCAGGTGTGGTGGTGCACACCTGCAGTCCCAGCTACTTGGGAGGCTGAGGCAGAAGGATCACTTGGGCCCAGGAGTTTGAGGCTGCAGTGGGCTATGTTCATGCCACTGCACTCCAGCCAGGGTGATAGAATGACACCCTATCTCTAAAAAAATTAAAAACAAAATTGCTCTTGGGAATCCTAATACCTAAGTAGTGGGTGGAAGAAGAGGACTTGGCAAGGGACACGGAGAAGGGGCTGTCTAAGAAGTACAAGGACGCCAGCAGAGAGTCCAATGGAGAATGTCATCATTCAGGGGTTCTTCAAATTCCCTTCTGGAAAACCTTTAGACTCCTGATATTTATTTCCAGGCAGACTGAGATGCTTGTAATGAAGACAAAAATTTCCCTATTGCTTCATCATGGGAACATTTTACTGGAAAACACACACAGCTGGGTGGGCTATGGAACTGACACATGTGCTCCCCTCTCTGCTAAGTTAACCACCTCCCCCCCACCCCCCCAGAGCCACACACACACCAGGAAACCAGACCCTCCCAGGAACACGGCCCTGGAACATGAAGGAGCCCAGCTCTGGCTGACTCAGCTTGTGTTCATGGACAAGCTGCCTCATTTCTTCCTGCCTCAGCTTCCAGCCTGTACACGGGGGATGACCAAGCGCCTGCAGCTCCCCAAGCTCACGAGCATGCTGAGCGTGAGGTAAGGGATGCTTATAAAGTGCTTTGAGCTCCCAAAAGGACATCAACACAAACTATGCACATTATTTTTGTGAGCCTGTTAATAAGTTTCCATCTAATCCCTCATCTTCAAAGAAGCTCTCCTCCAGGGCGCTGTATTTTATGTCACCCAAGGTCAGAGCTCGGTATTCCGAACAAAGAATTTGGTTACCATGGGAACTAAGAAATCGCAGGCACACAAATGAGCACTCTCTCTTTCTCTCTCACACACACACACGTACACACACACGTGTGCACGTATGCTCCAGATTCCAGAAACCCAAAGGGGGCTGGGAGAATTAGAATGGTAGATGACAGAGGGAGGGGCTTTTGGTCCAAGGAGGCAGAAAACCCTACCGTGTTATTTTCAGGGAGTGTCTGGTGCAGGCACAGTGAGGAAGAAAGAGAAATGGCATGACTGAGCTTGACTGTCCAGCTCTGTCTGGAACTTTAACAACCAACAGGTCAACACGAATCAGTGGGGAGTTGGCTGTGCACGCAGCCCTGTGTTAGGCAAAAGAAGCGTCAGACTCCGAACTGACAGCCTCGCGGCAACTGGAAAAGAGGCTTAACACAGTATGAATTTCGTTCAGCCCGACGGAGCCAGCGCTTACCAAGCTGAACATCCCTGAGCACAAAGCACAGCCAGATACTCCAGGGCTGCGAGGATGATAAAGACGCCTTCCCGCCCTTGCAAAATCTAAGCGTAGCGGTCAGGACAGAAACATGGCACACACAAAAATAATGTGGGCAGAAGGAAAGACTGGAATGGAGGTAGAAGGTACAAAGAGAACGTTCTGGGGACAGAGAATAGGGAATGATCAGTTCTGACTTGGAATATGAAGAAACAGTATTAGGCAAGACACGATATTAAGCCTTTATTGAGCATCTTCTTGATGCTGGCAATGAACAGCACGACAACGTTCCTGTCCTCACAGAGCTCCAGGCAAGCAGAGCCTGGGGTGGGGGCTGAGAGGAGCCGGGAAATATGGGTGAGGGTCTGAAGTGGATGTTGTGTCCGGGGCAGAGGGGAGGGTGTGTCAGGAGGCAGCGGGTGAGATGCTCTGAGATCATTGGACAGTTGGGGATGGGGCTCTGTTGTGCCTCGATAAGGCATTTTTACTAGGCTTTACTGCCTGGTTAGGCATTCGGGGGGCCGAAAGTTTACCCATCTGTCTCCTCACGGGAACAGAGTGTCTGAATCCTAGCTTGGGCTTTGGTCCAAGCCCTAACGTGTGCCCAGGTCAGGGACAGCCTGATGTCCCCAACCAGAACTGAGCAGGCTCCTGGGAGGCTCAGTTTCTGAGCAGGGAGGTGATGCGCATGGTCCTGTGCTTCGGGCTGGTGGTGCTAAAAGCACAATCCAGAAGGGGCGGAGGTGGGAGAACCAGAAACCAATCAGGAAGCCACTGCAATCATTCGGGCAAGAAGCGACCTCGACCTGTGGTGGTGGGAAGGAAGAGGCAGCCAGGAGCTAATGGGGGCTGGGCCACTAATCAGATGTGGACAGCAAAGGAGTCACAGTAACACCTGACCTGGGTGGGTAGGAGGGAGGGGACGGACAGTAAGACAGAGAACATAGAAAGGGATCGGATTTCAGGAGGAAATATGAGCTCTGTTTTGGGCACATTGAGTTGGGAGACACTTGAGGAAGGAGCTGGAGATGTGGGCTGGTGCTGGGGACAAAGGGTGCTGGACACTGGACCTGCTGACCTGGCATCATCCACATGGTTAAATGGCGCCTGAAGCCCCTGCCTAGCGTGAGATTATAAAAGTCTCGTGGGACAGCTGACAGCTGTGGGAGGAGATAAAATGGTGATTAATTAGGTATAGAAACAAATTTTTTTTTTTTTTTTTGAGACGGAGTCTCACTCTGTTGCCCAGGCTAGAGTACCATGGTGTCAGCCTAGCTCACAGCAACCTCACATTACTGGGCTCAAGCAATCCTCCTGCCTCAGCCTCCCCAGTAGCTGGGATTACAGGCATGCGCCACCATGCCCGGCTAATTTTTTCTATATATTTTTAGTTGGCCAATTAATTTCTTTCTATTTTTTGCAGAGACAGGGGTCTCACTCTTGCTCCTGCTGGTCTCGAACTCCTGACCTTGAGTGATCCTCCCGCCTCGGCCTCCCAGAGTACTAGGATTACAGGCGTGCGGCACCGTGCCCAGCCTAGAAACAAAATCTTATCATTGGCAACACTTTCAGAGGTGAGGTGGATTAATATTGGAGATACTCAATAAACATTTATCAAATTAGTCCAAACTTCCCACCTAGCACAAACGTCACATGGCATAATTGTCACATCTCTCTGGATGGTGCTTCAATCCCTCCAGAGGCAAGGACTTCATTCCTTCATAATGTCCATTTCACTGCTAGATACCTAATGCCAGAATGTTGATTTTTGCCTAGAAATATGCCTTGCCTGTAATTTCAATCCACAGATACCAGGGTTTTTTCCCATCTCTGGAACAACACAGTCCTTAACTATTTTTGGGCATCAGTTTTTTTTTCCCCTTTCTCTTTTTCCCAGTAAAATTTCCCCCACTTTGAAGGGCAGAGACATTGTTTGGTCCATATTATATCTTCGGCACCTAAAACAGTTCCTGGGCTGGGCATGGTGGCTCACGCCCGTAATCCTAGCACTGTGGGAGGCCGAGACGGGAGGATTGCTCAAGGTCAAGAGTTGGAAACCAGCCTGAGCAAGAGTGAGACCCCATCTCTACTAAAAATAGAAAGAAATTAATTGGCCAACTAAAAATATATAGAAAAAATTAGCTGGGCATGGTGGCATGTGCCTGTAGTCCTAGCTACTCGGGAGGCTGAGGCAAAAGTATCGCCTGAGCCCAGGAGTTTGAGGTTGCTATGAGCTAGGCTGACACCATGGCATTCTAGCCTGGATCACAAAGTGAGACTCTGTCTCAAAAAAAAAAAAAATAAATAAAGTAAAATAAAGCAGTTCCTGGTACAGAGTAAGTGAACAATGAATCCATTCTCTTTTGAGTGAAGGAATGAATGAACAAAGGGGTCCATGGCATTGCCTCAGTCTCCACGTTGAGTCTGATGGGATAAGACATTCAAGGGAGGCAGACACGAGTCAGGCTGCAGAGTTACCAACACAGAGGGGCTAGCTGAAGCTCAACGAGGGGACCAAGATCTTTAGGGGAGACAGCAGAGAGAGACACGCAGGAGAGGCAAGGACCAAGACCTTGCATTCGTTTCTCCACTCACCACCTTCCTACTGAGCACTTACTAGATTCTAGCCAACGGCCCTGCCGTCAGGAAGCTTGTCTTCTAGTGGGACAGAGGGCAATAAATAAATGAACAAACACGTATATAATGCAAGTGATGATAAATGACACAAAGAAACACACAACAGGATAAGGGCACAGAAAGGGACAGGGTGCTATTTTTGATAACAGAATGGTCAGGCAAGGCCCCTTTTAGTGGAAGTAAGGGAGTGAAGTAAGTGGGTGCTGTATAAGACTGAAACCCTCTGCCCAAACACCTGTGGTCACAAACAAGGGGTGAAATATCTAAGAACCTGGCAGGAACCTGGGCCAGCACTGGTCCGCAGATCTCCTAAGCAGTAATGAGCGAATCCCCGAAGGGTTTAGCGGACGGGCTCTTTCTTCCAAACTTCTCCTCCTCTAGGCTGAACTCCCCAAGCTGCTAGTGGTCCTCCTGAGGGCCTGGTCACGTAGAGGAGAAATAACTTCAGCAACCCCCGGTGCCTACAGCTGACAGAGCTCCTTCACATGCACAGGGTCACCGGCCCTCACAATAATGCATCATACGTCCTTCTTTATGGATGAGAAAACTGAGGCTCCGAAAGGTTAAATAACTAGCCCAAAGTTGTAAAACTCGTAATTATTAGAGTTGAGGTTTGAAGCGTATCTTTGTAACTTTGACTTTTTTGTTGTTAATTCTAGTAAAATCTGATTTAATTTTTGAGGAAGGTGAAGCCAAGAAGAGGAGAAAGGGCTAACGTTTACTCAGTGTCCACCTCACAGCTAAGATTCCGCAGGCATTTACAGATATTATCATACTTCCATCCTCACTTCAACCCTGGAAGCTAGGTACTCTTATCCCCATCTTACAGATGAGAAAACTGAGGCACAGTGAGGCTCAGTAACACGCCGAAGGTCTGCCAGCCATTCAGTCGTGAGCTGGGACTGAAGCTACAGGTCACCCTGACAATGAACTCCTGGTTCTCAACTCTTTCCTTTATGTCCAGACATTTCATCAAAACGGTGAAAGTTTCATTAAAACCATCACAACTCTCCTGCTGTTGGTTTCCGTTGAGAACCTGGTGTTGAAATGAGCCAAGGAGGCCGAGCTCTAACCTAAGTCTCCTTCACAGAACATTGGGGGAGGGGCGTGGTCTGGAACGTTCCCACTGGCCTAAGTGTCAGGGCAATTTATTGCCTCTCGTGAATACTAAAAATATTCTGAGAGTGTTATTCTTTTCATAGCATTCTATTCATCTAAACAGCACTAATAATTAATACTGCTAATAAATGCATAATCCCTTTGTAGACATCCCTTCACAAGGTCATAAAAAAAAAGGAAGACCGAATTAAGGACGCAAGGCTTTCATTTTAGAATTAATTTTGTCATCGAATGCACTCTCTGCATTATTTGAAAGAGCACTTTTGCATTTGAAGTAGCAACTTGCCTTCTACTGGCTCATTAACGCTGCTTTCAGCTGAATCAGAATAGCGCCAATTACCATAAGGTACTTTCAGGCACACGTTTGACTGCGCAGTGACCTCTAGTGGCGAGCTGAGGAATGATCACATGCTAAGTTAGAACTACATGTTAAGTGAAAAAAATTCACAGAGCCAGGCTAGACACCATTATTTGGCCCTTTTATCTGTTAAGATTTCAGAGAATTAAGAGAAAATTGAAACAGACCTGGCTTTAATATTACCCTTTAAATAGACACCTTTTCCCACCATAAGGAGCCAGGGTTTCTTAGAGAAATGGCTAATTCAGCTCTGAGCAAGAAATGTTAAGATGTGCTCAGAATATCTTGTCATATCAGAAAGCAAGGAAGCTACCAAAGAGTACTAGAGTTGTGTCAAAAGGACTGAGATACCAACTTGAAAAGCCTCCCAGTGGCCAAAGGTAGGACAATTTGAGCTTCAATAAGAATAATAATTGGGCTGGGCGCGGTGGCTCACGCCTGTAATCCTAGCACTCTGGGAGGCCGAGGCGGGCGGATCGCTCAAGGTCAGGAGTTCGAAACCAGCCTGAGCAAGAGCGAGACTCCGTCTCTACTAAAAATACAGAGAAATTAATTGGCCAACTAAAAATATATAGAAAAAAAAGAATAACTGCAATGAACTGAAACATATTAAATATGTTTAAATTCCCGTTTGTAATCACACTCAGAAAACTAAGACCACGTCATCTCAGAGGATGCTGAGGAATGAAATCGTTATTTTGAAAACTGGTCAATAAAGAGAAGGTATTAAGTATGTGTCTTGCTTTTCCTATAAGACTCAGGAAAACCAAAGAGTAGATTAGGGGAAGTTTCTCTTCACCGAAGTATTTCAGCTAATAAATGAAGAAGGAAAAATAGAGAACATTATCATTTCACAACCTCTCATGACACTAGGCATGGAGGCAATGATGGACTATGGTGACTAAAACCAGAAGCAAGCAGGAGTTCTGAGCCCTGACGGAGGTACACACCACTGCCCAGGAAATGTTCTCGCCCCAAACTCAAAAAACCGAATCTGATCACGTCTCTAGTCCCAACTACTAATATACAGGCAATATCGGGGGCAGAGAAATATGGTAAGATGCCACGGAAACTTGAGCAGCAAAATCCAGACTAGGGGAAAGAACAAGATGAATGATCCCTAAATGGCGACGAAAAATGAACAGGTGCATTGGAGAAGAAATTTACAGATACATGAAAACTTAAAAATGTAGAAACCAATTGCAATGGCTGGACCTCACTTGGATCTAGATTCAAGCAGAATATTAAAACAAATTATAAGATAGTCTAGGCCGGGTGCGGTGGCTCATGCCTGTAATCCCAGCACTCTGGGAGGCCGAGGTGGGAGGATCACTCAAGGTCAGGAGTTCAGAACCAGCCTGAGCAAGACCCCATCTCTACTAAAAAATGGAAAGAATTAATTGGTCAACTAAAAAAATATATATATATAAAAAATTAGCCAGGCGTGGTGGCACATGCCTGTAGTCCCAGCTGCTCAGGAGGCTGAGGCAGAAGGATCACCTGAGCCCAGGAGGATGAGGTTGCTGTGAGCTAGGCTGATGCCATGGCACTCTAGCCAGGGCAACAGAGTGAGACTCTGTCTCAAGAAAAAAAAAAAAAAAGATAGGTTAACACTGGATATTTTATACTATCATAACATTAATGAATTACTGTAAAAATTTTTACAGAAATAAGGTATTGTGATTATATATTTTTAAAAATATTCTGTAGTCACACTGAAATATTTATGAATGAAACAATATAATGTCTGGAATTTGCCTAAAAATGATGTAGGGTAGGGGCTGGATAGGAGCTGGGAAAGTACACATTGACAGAGCCTGGAGCTGATCATCGCTGCAGGTAGGTGATGGGCACATAGGGTTTCATTATCTTACTCTCTTTATCTTTCCATAATGCTTGAAAATTTCCACACTACAAAGTTAAAGACAAAAGAAAAAAATTATACCAACTCAATACTCTGGAGCTGATCAAACGAATGATTAGAAACTTAGCCCCATCTCCTTGAATTATTTTGCGAACTGATTCAATTATGTCAATCTCATTGCTTATGAAATAAGAATGAACAAAGAGAAGGAGTTAATTTTTGAAACCTGCTACAGGTCATAAACATTAAGTAACTTATAAATAGTCTCTTAGGCTGGGCACAGTGGTTCACCCTGTGATCCCAGTACTATGGGAGGCAGAGGCAGGAGGATTACTTGAGGTCAGGAATTCAAGACCAGCCTGGGCAACACAATGAGGCCCTGTCTTTACAAAAACTTATAAAAATTAGCTAGGCATGGCGGTGCATGCCTGTAGTCCCAGCTACTTGGGAGGCTGAGGCGAGAAGATTGCTTGAGCCCAGGAGTTCAAGGGTGCAGTGAGCTATGATAGTGACACTGCACTCCAGCTGGGCGACATAGTGAGACCCTGTCTCTAATAAATAAAATAAATAAATAAATAGTGTCTTAACAAATCCTGAAAGATACTCTTTAACAATAATCCTATGAGATTATATTACACCCCCCACCCCAACACACACGAGGTTACATTATCAACACTTAACAGATGGAGAAACCAAGTCTTACAGAGGCTGACTAACTTCCCAAGCATCATCCTGCTAGTGCGTAGCAGACGTGGATTCAAACTATAAAATGCCTGCTCAGTGCATCACACCAGGATACTTCCCAAAGCACAGGAAAGAGAACAGAAAAGATGGCAGGCACTAGGGTGAGACCAGCACACACCCAGCGCACAAGGTTTAAGGAGACGCGGAGTCCGAGTGAGGACTGCAGTAGAAGCCTGGAACTGGGCTCTGGTTCCAGCTCCCAGATGCATGACATTCACTGTCCTCGGGGAGGCCCTATGGTCCCCCTCGCCCCACAGCAGCGAGGCTCACATTCCCAGCATGTTCACACAGCTCCAGGGAAAGCTGTCCCACCCTCAGGTGCAGGGTTGGAGCAGGGTAGCCAAATGACTAAGTCTGGAGGTCCCTGGGAGTAGACCAAAACTTCATCCAGTGCAAGGTCATGTGTATATTTATTTTTCATGAGGTTATTCCTGAGCAGAACCCAACTGCCACTTATGGTTACTTCTGGCTAACATCCTAGTCTTCCCCTGTGTGGTTTGGTGCCTGTCACATGGTAGGATTTTAAGAAATGGGGAGTCATCAGTTATCTAGAAGAGACTTGGTTTCTGAGAGGACACTGGAGACCAAAGGATAGAAACATGCAAGCGTCCGTACCTGCTGTTCTCTACCGCCTAGGGAACATGACCCCCAGTGAGGTCCTGGAAACAGGGCCAGAATGACAATAGGATGGATATGTGCTCTGCTCAAAGGTCCACAGAGCAGGAACAACAGGGGGTGGGAGTCCAGCTTTTGCAGATGCTCCCTGCCCTTTCGGCACTCAAAGGGAGCGTGGGGTACCCATATCCCCAGCCCTTCAAGCTTCCCAAGTATCCACGACCCACACTGCAGTTTGACTTAGATACTTGCTGCATCTCCCAGAGCCCTGCTGTGGCTAATGCAGGGTTCCTCTTAAGCTCAAGCTATGGGGTTACTCTCGCCACCATCAACTTGGCAACTGGCCAAGGCACTTATTCGGATAAAATGCAAATGTTAGTATGCTGCAACTTGCAGAAATTAAAATGAGAAACTGTTAGGATTCAGAATTTGCTACTTAAATTAACACTTAACAGATGGAGAAACTAAGTCTTAATTAATTAAATTAATGCAGCAACCACAGGAGTTCAAGGCGCATGCTCGCTGGAGATGATTCAGGAGTGGTTATGGGAATGAACTGAGTGCTGGCGTGGTGGGAAGCCCAAAGCATCATTCCCCTTACGTGGAATAGACGGTGATGCTGTCCCGCTCCTCAATCTTGACGCTTTCATCCCTGGGAATTGGTGGGTTGCTCTGAAATTGGTTTGGAATCCGGAACCAGACTTTTATTTTCTTCTGCAGGGAGCCGTCTTCACTGGGGAACACGGCAAAGGAGATAGGGACTGTCATCCCCATCCAAGCTCCTGAAAACGTAAAAACACACAGTGCGGCAGGGGTTAGAGGTAGTGTTTGCTCTCGGCTGGGGAAGATACACCAGTCCCGTTCTTCTTCCAACGCCACGTTTTTTGTTCTTGACATTAACAATGAACATTTCGGGTGTTAAAAATACATAGTGAGGGCCGGGTATGGTGGCTCACACCTGTAATCCTAGCACTCTGGGAGGTGGAGGGGGAGAGACTGCTTGAGGTCAGGAGTTTGAGACCAGTCTGAGCTACAGCAAGACCCTGTCTCTACTAAAAATAGAAAAATTAGCCAGGTGTGGTAGCACACACCTATAGTCCCAGCTACTTGGGAGGCTGAGGCAGGAGAATTGCTTGAGCCCAGGAGTTTGAGGTTGCTGTGAGCTAGGCTGACGCCATGGCACTCTAGCCCGGGCAACAGAGTGAGACTCCGTCTCAAAAAAAAAAAAAAAGAAAAGAAAAAAACCAAAACTCTAGTGAGACGTACATGAACACCTTTTATTTTTATGCCTTGAAAGTAGGACTATAGTAGTACGACTCTTGAAAAAATTACCTGGCAATATATATCAAGACTGTATATTATCAGTACCTACTTATTTCCTATCTAAACATCCATTCTAAGGAAATAATCCAAAATATGAAAAAGGCTGTAAGTAATAGGACATTCACTGCAGCAGAATTTATAATTCTGTTCAAAACAGTAATATGTCCAAGTAAATTAAAGGCACATGATGCAGCCTAATGGAGATATGAATAATTATACTTAAGAAGACTATTTAGCAGTTGTAGAAAATAATAAGTAACAGAAGCAGGATATGCAATTGTGGGAACACTAAAAACCCCTAAAGAAATCTAGTCAAAAGACATCAGTGATTATATTAAAATAGGGGAGGGATTAGTAATAATGTTTTCTTATTTTCAAGATTTTCTTTAATGAGTTTTATAATTTTTATACATATTTACATATTAAAAAATGTTATGACAGTGTTAAGAAGGCAAAGATTTCTTCTTGACCTCCTACTGGTCAACTTACCTTCCAAAGCCTGATTACTTTGGTCCTTGCAAATGCTATTAAGGCTAATATCAGTTTCTAACTTTCTAAATGATCAGTTTGAGAAATAGCCTAAAAATTAAACATGACATGTCTTTTCTCACCTTGCTTTCTGACCCATTTTTGGTTTTCAGTGATTCCAAAGTGCCGCCCAAATTAAAAGCTTCTTAAGAGACAAACTCTATTTAAGTATGGTTTATGTGCTGACAGGTATGCTTTAGGCCTATCATTTTGAAAACAGGGAGGCAGCCAGCATGAATTGCCAAGTCTGCAAGAGCAGGACGGCCTAAGAATTCTCTGACCCTTTGTTTTCCAGAACAGAGTCTGGGACCTGCCACACTGAGCCTCAGTGTCCTGCAGAATCAGGGCTGCCAGGGCCAACGCTGGGGGCTTCCAGCCGGGTGCTGGAGGTCGCACATCAGATGGCACCTTGCCTTGCGCCGTGGCTTGGCTTACTGTGGGTACCTCACCCCGTCAACCAATCCAAAAACACAATAAGCACTGTAAGGCTGAAAAACAAAAATAGAGCAAATGGCCCCAGATCTGCTCATGAATTCAGGAACAGTGAGCAAGGACACCTCCAAGTGAGGGCAGGCTGGGCCGATGCCGGAGTGGTTTCCCCAGAGCTCCCCGTGAGGAGCTCCTTGTTTGCACAGTGCAGGAAGTTCATGTGCCACTGATGCAGGTAGTCCGTAGCCCCTTCCTTGTGTTTCCTTCTGACGAAGGGAGACCAGGGCCACGTCCTGTAGGGAACTCACCTTTGTCATTGGTGCCTCCCACATACTTCACGACTTTGGGCATTGCCTCCCGCAGAGCCTCATCCACAGGCTTGTCGGTCACTTCCACGGTGGCAAACTTCCCTCCCTCACAGGTCCTTTCCTCATAGGTGACTTCTTCCTAGAGAGAGAGAAGACACAGTCCCTAAGAGATACAAAGTGGCAACCTGTGATATCTCTAGAAGCAGCAATCGTCGTCCGGCTACAAAAGATATAAACTGCTAAGAAACTTTCGTAACTGGTCTGGTGACAGGGTAGAAGAGATAGGCTTGAGAATGAAGGGCCACGAGAAATAGATTCTGGGATTCTTATAAATGTGAAAACAACATCAGAAGCTGAAGAAACTTCTTATAATTGACATTCTCAGGGATATAAGAGGAGATATTAAATCTCAAAACACCAAAATGCTATAAAAATGAAACGTTTAGAGATCAAAGGAGCTATTGCAATTAAAAATTTGATAACAGAAATGAAAACTTCACTAAAAAGGTTGGAAGATAAAGGTGAAGGAAATCTTGCATAAAGTCAACTAAAAGAAGTCAAAAATAGAAAAGAAAATCAGAGGATTGAGCCAGGAGATCTGATATCAGAATAACACAAGATCCAAAAAAGAGAAGAAGAAAAACCTGAAAGGGAGGAAACAAAGGAATACAATAAAAACAATCCCATAAACAACTTGAAGTCCCCAAGATTAGCCTCATTCTGCAGCAGTGCTGCAATTCAAGAAGAAACAGAGTGCAGTTGTTTCTCAGCATCCACGGTGGATTGGATCCAAGACTCCTGTGGATATCAAAATCCACAGATGCAGAAGACCCTCACGCACAACGGCATAGTATTTGCATATAACCTACACACATCCGCCCGTATACTTTACATCATCTCTAGATTACTTACTTATAACACCTAATACAATGTAAATGCTATGTAAATAGCTGTTATACTATATTGTTTATTCATATTATTTTTTATTGTTGTACTTCTATTGTTATTTTTTTGAACATTTTCCATTGGTTGGTTGAAAACAGATCCAGAACCCACAGATATGCAGGGCCAGCTGCAGTTCTGTTTACACTGTGCTCGCAGACATAACATCCTCCCCTAACTCTTACGTCACTAAATCACAGCCTCCCAATCCCCCTAACACTCAACTCCACTGTTTCTTTCTGCACAAATCCTTCCTCCTTCCCCTCACACCACTGTCTACATTGAGCGTCTGTCCTTTCCCTGGTGTTTAGACTCACAGGCCCCTATAGCTCTCCCTCAGCACCCTGGCCCCTCCGCACCATGTGAAGTCTCATATAATTTTGTATTCTTGGACATACGGGTGTTTTTCAAACATTTTAAAAATTACAATCCAGCTAGGTACAGTGGCTCACACCTATAATCCCAGCACTCTGAGAGGCCAAGGTGGGAGGATCACTTAAGCTCAGGAGTTTGAGACCAGCAGAAGCAAGAGTGAGACCCCTGTCTCTGAAAAAAATAGAAAAAGTAGCCAGGTATGGAGGCACGCACCTATAGTCCCAGCTACTTGGGAGGCTGAGGCAGGAGGATCACTTGAGCCCAGGAGTTTGAGGTTGCATGAGCTACAATGACGCCACTGCACTCTACCCGGGGTGACAGAGTGAGACTCTGTTTCCAAAGGAAAAAAAAATCACAATCCACAAGGAGGAAAACATTTTTATATCATGCCTTATCATGAATTTACACTTAGTTGAAACAAAGTTTCAAAAAATAATACTTTACTCTTACGAATGGGATGCATTCTGATACTTTTTTTTTTCCTATCCTGTTTTCTTCCATTCTATTCTACCCGAGTGAATTTTACTCTATTCGACTAGAAAAAGAAAAGTTGGTCTATATTAATTTTAGTGTCTGGTAATGGAACACGATTGTAGTCTATAAAATCTGCAATAAAGTCTTTATGGACAGGAACTATACCACAGAGCTTTACATGTTACAGACTCAATAGATATTTATTTGATTAAGGAGCTGTCTCTCCTAATGATTATGAAAAACAGACACATGATAGGGAACCTGATGCCCTAGGCTGGTCAAATAGGTTTTCCTATAATCCCCTAGGCTGAAGATTTCCAATTAGGGATGAGGGTGTGACTCCTTTGAAGAATCTCTGGAGAAGGGTAGGACTATGGGGCAAGTGGCCAGTGTAGTCTAAACAAACATATTTGATATTATAATTTTATATTTGGAATACAAAACTACCTATTATTTTTATAATGCAAATTTTTCTTTTTGTTTTTTTGTTTTTGAGACAGAGTCTCACTCTCTTGCCTGGGCTAGAGTGCCATGGCATCAGCCTAACTCACAGCTACCTCAAACTCCTGGCCTCAAGCGATCCTTCTGCCTCAGCCTCCCAAGTACCTGGGATTACAGGCATGCGCCACCATGCCTGGCTAATTTTTTCTATATATATATTTTAGTTGGCCAATTAATTTCTTTCTATTTTTAGTAGAGATGGGGTCTCGCTCTTGCTCAGGCTGGTTTCGAACTCCTGACCTTGAGCAATCTTCCCACCTTGGCCTCCCAGAGTGCTAGGATTACAGGCGTGAGCCACCGCGCCCAGCCTATAATGCAAAATTA
The DNA here is from genome assembly GCA_963574885.1 of Lepilemur ruficaudatus. Lineage (NCBI taxonomy): Eukaryota > Metazoa > Chordata > Mammalia > Primates > Lepilemuridae > Lepilemur > Lepilemur ruficaudatus. Next base: position 16,946 of record CAUYRT010095583.1, read on the forward strand.
AAGGAGAGTAAGTGAGAAAGAGGCTAGGGAAATCTGAAAGCAAACCTGAGTGCCAATTTCATACTTACACTGCCCTCAGGTTGGGTAGGGGAATTGCACCAGACCAAGAATCAGGGGCAGCAAATCGGCCTTGACTTTGGGGCACTGCGCCTATAACTCTGAGGACTGCTGTGAGGCCCCCCACTTGGAGAGTCTGATACTCCAAACAGCCTGCAGGAGCAAACTGTTAAGCAAACTCAGGGTGTCTTACTCTTTCTGGCTCTGTCATAGCAGAGAATTCCAGAACTCCCCCTCCATTTGAGACTGTACTGAGTCTTGGCACTTACAATGTTTTAAATTTCAGAAATGCTACTCCGTGAATCACAGGATTTCAACACTGAAAGAGGTTTTAAAGTTAACCTAATCTAACTAATTTTACCAAAGAGGAAATGAAGAAATGAGATTGAGTTGCTCGAGATGACACAGCTGCTAAATGGTGAAACTGAAGCAAAAATTCCACTCTCCGAACTCCAGTCTAATGCTTGTTGCAAGACTCTCTACAGCTATGAGGGGGTGAAGTGAACATTTTAACCTCTCATTAGCCACTGTATTAGATATGTGGGGCAGACATTTATCCCCATGTCAAATTTAGAAGAAAGGTATTAGAAGTCATTTTATGCAGTTACTTCTTCTTCTTCTTTTTTTTTTTTTTTTAGAGACGGGGTCTTACTCTATCACCTAAGCCAGAGTACAGTGCTGCCATCATAGCTCACTGTAACCTTAAACTCCTGGCCTCAAGTGATCCTCTCATTTTGGCCTCCCAAAGTACTACAGGTGGGAACCACCGCACCCGGCCTTATGTAGTTACTTCTTTTACAAATGGGAAAACTGGCCGGGCGCGGTGGCTCACACCTATAATCCTAGCACTCTGGGAGGCCAAGGTGGGTGGATCGCTCAAGGTCAGGAGTTCGAAACCAGCCTGAGCAAGAGCGAGACCCTGTCTCTACTAAAAATAGAAAGAAATTAATTGGCCAACTAAAAATATATAGAAAAAATTAGCCGGGGATGGTGGCGCACTTAGGAGGCTGAGGCAGGAGGATTGCTTGAGGCCAGGAGTTTGAGGTTG